>JBBDGP010002271.1:0-197500 GCA_037952835.1 Lithobates septentrionalis | reverse complement strand
TCTTGCCCCTAGGTATTTCTGCACCATGTAAAACAGACGCTGGCGATGGTTGCTGGAACCGATCATACCTTGGGGCTGCGGACCAAAAAATTGTCTGAACGCATCGGTCAGACGGCCACCTTCTCCACCGCTCCTTCTTTGACTGACCGAAGCCTCAGCAACACGTTGTCCAGAAACAGGAGTTTGTAACCTCCCAGTCTCTGGGAACGCGTTGCACAGACCTTTCTGCAAGGCCTCCCGAAGATGTTTCATCCTCTGCTCCCTCTGCGATGGCAAGATAAGGTCCGCAACCTTACCCTTGTAACGTGGATCAAGGAGGGTTGCCAGCCAGTATTGGTCCTTCTCCTTGATACCACGAATACGAGGATCCTTACGCAGGCTTTGCAGGATCAGGGAGGCCATGCAGCGTAGGTTTGCTGAGGCATTCGGTCCGGAGTCCTCTGGGTCACTAAGGACAACAACGTCCGCAGCCACCTCCTCCCAGCCACGTACAAGTCCATGTGTTCCTTGGGACTGATCCCTTAAAGACTGCTGCTGATGCCGAGTGCCAGGCTCCACCTCCATACTGACACAATCTTCCTCCTCCTCCTCCTCCTCCTCCTCCTCCTCCTCCTCGTCCTCTTCCTGTGTGATCGGCGGGCACGCAGGAACACTGTCTGGATAAAGGGGGCCTTGAGAGCTAAGGAAGTCCTCCTCTTCCTGCCTCTGTTCTGCCTCAAGTGCCCTGTCCATTATTCCACGCAGCGTGTGCTCCAACAGGTGGACAAGGGGGACAGTGTCACTGATGCATGCACTGTCAGTGCTCACCATCCTCGTGGCCTCCTCGAATGGTGACAGGACAGTGCATGCATCCCTGATCATGGCCCACTGGCGTGGGGAAAAAAAAACAAGCTCCCCTGACCCTGTCCTGGTGCCATAGTTGCACAGGTACTCATTGATGGCCCTCTGCTGCGTGTGCAGCCGCTGCAGCATGGCCAACGTTGAGTTCCACCTGGTGGGCATGTCACAGATTAGGCGGTTCTTGGGCAGGTTAAACTCCTTTTGGAGGTCCGTCAGCCAAGCACTGGCATTATATGACCGGCGGAAATGCACACAGACTTTCCTGGCCTGCCTCAGGACATCCTGTAAGCCCGGGTACCTGCCCAAGAACCGCTGCACCACCAAGTTAAGGACGTGAGCCAAACAGGGCACAAGGGTCAGTTGTCCCTGTCGGAGGGCAGAGAGGAGGTTGGTGCCATTGTCGCAAACCACCATTCCTGCCTTAAGTTGGCGTGGCGTCAACCACCTCTGAACCTGCCCCTGCAGAGCTGACAGAACCTCTGCCCCAGTGTGGCTCCTGTCCCCCAAGCACACCAGCTCAAGCACCGCATGGCATCTTTTGGCCTGCGTACTTGCGTAGCCCCTTGAACGCCTACGGAGCACCGCTGGTTCCGAGGAAGAGGCCATGGAGGAAGAAGAAGAGGAGGGGGTGGAGGAGAGAGGTGTGTCACAATCAGCATTTTGGAGGCGTGGTGGCGGAACAACCTCCAACACTACTGCACCTTGTCCTGCATCCTTCCCAGCTGCCAGCAGAGTCACCCAATGCGCCGTGAAACTTAAGTAACGTCCCTGTCCATGCCTGCTGGACAATGAGTCAGCGGTAATATGCACCTTACCGCTGACCGCCCTGTCCAGCGAGGCATGGACATTGCCTTCCACATGCCGGTAGAGAGCCGGAATCGCCTTCCGTGAGAAAAAGTGGCGTTTGGGTACCTGCCACTGAGGAACCGCACATTCCATAAACTCACGGAAGGGGGCAGAGTCTACCAACTGAAAAGGCAGCAGTTGAAGTGCTAGCAATTTTGCCAAGCTAGCATTCAACCGCTGGGCATGTGGATGGCTGGGAGCAAACTTCTTTTGGCGGTGCAGCAGCTGGGGCAGGGAAATTTGCCTGGTACAATCTGACGTCGGTGTACCAAAAGCAGATTGCCCACAAGTACTTGGCTGTGACACACCTAATTCTACACCTTCATTCCTCTCACTGCAGGTCTCAGAGAGGACTGAAGGTCTAGTGGGGTTGGAAATCTCAGCTGATGAGGAGCAAGGAGAGATCCTCTTTGTTCTTTGGTGTGGGTCTTTTAGATATGCTTGCCAACGAACTGCATGGCAGGTCAACATATGTCTGGTCAAGCATGTGGTACCCAAGCGGGAGATGTTTTGGCCACGCGAGATACGCTTGAGACATATGTTGCAAATAGCAGCGGTGCGATCTGATGCACTCGTCTCAAAAAAGGCCCACACCAAAGAACTTTTTGAATAACGCGCAGAGACTGCAGCGCCCTGCACATGTGGAGCTTTGGGGTGTGATGCAGTCAATGTGCTGCCCTTAGGCTGGCCCCTGGAGGGCATCCTGCCTCGTTGGTGATGTGCCGCCTCCTCCTCCTCCTCCTCCTCCTCCTCTCTCCTATCAGGCACCCACGTTGAGTCAGTGACCTCATCACCCCCTCCCTCCTCATCACTGGAGCAAACCTGGCAGTATGCTGCAGCAGGGGGAGCATGACTGCCAGATTGCTGTCCTTCTTGGGCACCCCCTCTGTCCGTGCTCATGTTACTGCCTTCATCGAGCTCAGTATCATCATCAGAGCCTTCCAAACGCTGGGCATCCTCCTGGAGCATGTACCCAACACTGTGGTCAAACAGTTCGAGGGAATCCTCAGGAGGACATGGTGGAGCTAGGGAAGGAGTCACTGATGACATTGAGCTGAGGGAAGAGGCCGCTGCTTTGCCAGACAAAGCACCCTGGGCATGGGTGAGAGAGGATGAGGAGGATGAGGACGGCTTGGTCATCCACTCGACCAAGTCTTCCGCATGTTGCGGCTCAACACGGCCAGCTGCCGAAAAAAAGGCCAAGCGTGTCCCATGGCCACGTGCTGATGAGGATGCACCGTCTCCACGACCAGCACTAGACACAGAGCCTGCTTGCCCTCTCTTATTGGCTTGTGACTGTCTGCCTCTCCTTCTTGGCCTTCCAGACATACTAATGGCCTGTAGCAGCACTAAGCTGGGATAGAACATCTGTAATTGAGGGGCGTGGCCTGGAGCCGATCCAAGATGGACGTGTGAGACAAGAGCTCCCTCTCCACGAGGTCCTTCTTCATCAGCTTTTCACAGCTAAACAACGCTTTCTCCTCCACAAAGCTACTGGGACATGGTGAGGACATCAAGGAGTATGTCAGCGACCCGATCCCGCTCTCCGAGGACTCAGTTAAGTGCCCAGATCCCCGAAATCTTTCGCTCCAGGCCCAGGGACAGAGTACAGGCCTCACAATCCACCCACACTCGCACTTCCCGTTCCCCCAGCAGCAGCCCGCACCGCACCGGAGCTCACATGGCGGCCGCAATAGACTCCTCACAAGGTCCCCTAATGACCGCTCCCGCTCCTGCTCTCACAATAAACGACCTACGCAGTGTTGCGGCTGACATTAAAAGCACTCTGCAGGCAGCCATCTCAGACCTGAAAGCTGATATGCAGGCCATAGCATTGAGAGTGGATGATATAGAATCCACACAGGCCCGCCATGATGTCTCTCTCTGCCAAGTACAACAAGTCACAGAATCGCACGCCATTCACCTCAGGGAGATTAACCGCCACATGGAAGACCTTGACAATAGGGGGAGAAGATGCAACCTGAGAGTGAGGGGTGTCCCTGAAGCTATAGACCCCAATCTCCTCTCACAAACAACAACAGACATTTTTAATAATCTCCTAGAAAGGCCTCCCGGGACTCAAATTTCATTTGAACGCATTCACAGAGCTTTGCGCCCAAAAGGAAGAGACACAGACCCACCCAGAGACATAGTCTGTTGTCTGTCTGAGTTCCCCCTGAAAGAAGAAATCCTCCGTAAAGCCAGGGGACGTAATCAAATTCTTTTTCAGGGCACGGAAATTAAAATATATCAAGATCTTTCTAACATCACACTCCAACGCAGAAGGGAACTAAAACCTCTATTAGAAACACTGAGAGCCAGATCAATCCTATACCGCTGGAAATTCCCATTCTGTCTGTCTGCGACTCATCAGGGTCGCACAGCAAATCTCAGAGTCCCAGAAGATCTAGATCATTTCTACAGTACCTTAGACATCCCATTTGTTGCTGTCCCAGATTGGTATAGCGACTTTCGCCTACCTCCCCTGAACAGAACCTCATCCATGGAAGGAATAGATGAAGCGGGCAATTTCACTTTGAGTCGCCGCCGCCCACACCATTTCCATTCCCGTACCAATGCAAGGTCCTCAGAAACACCCAGAAACGGCAGCCCAACTGCTTCACCAGTCCACCGCAGGGCACGTCTAACCTAACCAGGGAGACATTAGAAGATCACATTCGTTACACCACATTTTTGCGATACCAAAGATACCCCTCACTAACCTGAGACTTGATGTTCGCAACAGCCCACTATACCTCTTTCTTCACCTCTTTCCACCGGACAAAACGCTGTTTTCACACTTATACCAGTTGGAGATAACAACCGAAACGTCACTGACTATCACTTTCACAGCGTAACATTGTACCCTGGATAATCAGTAATTGTTTTCACAACCGGGAAAAGAATTCCAGTACCCTAAGTTCTTCATGACTTCACCTAACACACAGAACTGCAACCACACAAGTCTTCCTCAAGACACATGATCAGCAATGAGACAAGCCACCAAGCCCTAAGCCAAACAAATACAGGAAACATAGTCAGCAGCCTTATACCCAGAAGACAACAGGAAAGCAGTCAACAAACTTATTCACCTTATTAAAATCCAGTTATGCATGTACCTCGATATCACCTTCATCCTCTTCTCCCCTATCCCCCCCCCCCTCCTTCCCTATTCCCCCCCCCTCCCACTTACCTCTCCCACACTCCTTCCTTGTCACCCCTTACCCCTCCCTCCCTCACCAATAGAAAATGATAGCATAATAGAGGTATAAGATAACTACAGTTTACTGTTTTTGGATTTATTCTTCTTCTTCTTTTTTATTGTTTGGTTTTGCAGGTATTACTTACTGGGTAATATCTTATGGATACGCTGAAGTTCGTATAGGGTATACTCAGAGAGGGCTGCGAAAAGGTAATGGCTCCACTTCTTCTCGAATCCAGAGAAAACTACCTTTTCACGGTAGTGACAAATTCCTCACTTAACACCTCCCCTATAGGATGGTTTTAATGTATAACACACAGGCGTTATCATTATTCTGGGAAAACATCTCATTCAAATGGGCCTAATCCTTTGCGCATCCCTCTCAGACAATGCAGAGGAGGAATAGAGAGTCCCTCTCTGTAGTACTATCTACTTCAGTAACGCCACAGTTGCATTGATTTAAAAAGTTATAACGGTTATAGTTTTATGTTCAAATCAGGTTCTACTCTATGATATGTCCGGTGGTCTTAATCCACAAACCTTGACGCTATCAAGGTCAAAGTTCTTCAAGGATTGAAATACGTTTTTCTTTTTTTTTTTTTTTTAACACACTTTACCGAACATCTAGCTTTAAAAACAGATTTGATCACTTATGTCTTGGTATGCTTATCTCTCCTCTCCATGCTCAGAACGCACTACATCAATCCACGGACAGATCCCCCCCCTTTACGAACCCCCCGAAACCTCAACCATGTCCCATACATGGACGAATTAATCATCTACTGGAAACTCAGAGGACCAGAGATGAAGAGTAATTACCTACTCTTGTTTAATAGTTCCGCCTGGTCCCCTGATCATTAACAAGATGCACCTAAAAATATTAGTTCACTGACCTCGTGGAGACGTTCACCTTGTTTTACTAGTTGAACGACTCCTACCACTTCTCCACACAGCGGTCCAGGTTACGACCGTTGACACAGGCCGGTTCACCCCCTTAATACATTTAGTGGACGTGTTATTACACCTCCACTTCCGGCTACTCATCCCCCTACTCACCTCCTCTCTCTACCCCTTCTACTCCTCTCATCCTCCCCCCCCCCACCCCTCTTTCTTCTTACCTCTCTTTTCCCTCCTTCTTTCTTCTTGATCCTCTCCGGCTTCACACTCCAAGAGGCTTTCTCATCAACGCACAACTACACATCCCCCATCATAATGACATTGCCAAAGTCCAAAACGGCCGACATATCTTTGAAACTTCTTTCACTTAACGCAAAAGGGCTCAACACACCAGAAAAATGCTCCCAAGTACTGACCGACATGAGAGTAATGAAGGCAGACATAATATACCTGCAGGAGACCCACTTCCGCACCAACGCCATCCCCAAATTTTCTAACCACTTCTTTCCACATAGTTTTCACGCCACCTCTTCGATTTCGAAATCTAAGGGGGTCTCCATTCTTCTATCCAAAAATGTCCCAATAAAAATAACAGATTCCCTAATAGACGATCAGGGTAGATACATATTTCTAAAAGGCACCTTTAGAAACACCCCAATCACACTCGCAAATATTTATAGCCCTAATTCGGCCCAGATACCTTTTTTTCGCAAAATTTCCCAACTGCTAACTACTTTCCAAACAGGAATACTGATCCTAGGGGGCGACTTCAACGTCCCGCTCGACCCTCTACTAGACACCTCATCAGGCACATCCCACTTGCCCTACAAAGCGATCAAACAAATTAGAAAGAGCCTCCAAGAGCTACAACTTCACGACACCTGGCGCACTCTTCACCCAAAAGAAAAAGATTATACCTTTTATTCGGCCCCACACAATAAATACTCCCGTCTAGATTACTTCTTTCTCACACAACAAGATATACCAACACTAAAAACTACCTCCATTGAACCAATGACACTATCCGACCACCACCCCATCTCACTCACTCTTAGCTTCCCGGAACAGACCACCTACACTCCTATTTGGAGACTAGATCCATCTATCCTGACAGACAAAATAAAAGAAACGGAAATTCGCACATGCCTAATCAACTACTTTAAAGAAAACGACACCCCAGACACCACCAAAATGACACAATGGGCAGCACACAAATGTGTTATTAGGGGGAAATTGATCTCCATGACAGCGGCAATAAAGAAAGAAAAGAAAAAGACACTGTCTGACCTCTTTTCCAAACTTAAACTTCTAGAAGCTTCTCATAAAAAGAATTTAGCACAGAGAACTCACCTAGACTTAATAGAAACACGCAAACAAATACAAGAAGAGCTGGGTTACAAACTTAAGAAAAAATTCGCACTATCTCAGAAACTCTTTTATGAGTTCGGAAACAAATGTAGCCGCCTGCTTGCTCAATCCCTCTGCACAAAAAGAACAAACAATACAGTACATAGACTGTGCTCACAAACAGGAACTGCAATCACAAAAAACCACGACATAGCGAAAGAGTTCGAAAACTATTACACTTCCCTATACTCCCTAATCACAACAAATTCTACATCAACACACCCACCCAACAGACATGACAAAATAAAAACCTTTTTAAAACAATTCTCTCCAGGAAAAATTTCAGAAGAAATTTCGACATCCTTAGAATCTCCAATCTCCACAATAGAATGGGAACAAGCCATTAAACAGTTGAAACCAGGCAAGAGCCCAGGCCCAGATGGCATATCGGCAATCTATTACAAGACATTCACGGAGACGCTTAGAGATCCCTTTCTTAACGCGTTTAACACACTCTCCCCCTCCAACCCGCTCTCCAAAGAAATGCTAGAGGCCCATATTGCTGTCATCCCCAAAGAAGGCAAAGATCCCACAAATACAGGAAATTACAGGCCAATCTCGCTACTTAACGTAGACGTTAAAATATTTTCTAAAATATTAGCAAATAGACTAACTCCCCTTCTACCATCCCTAGTGTCCACAGATCAAACAGGTTTTGTAATAGGTAGAGAAGCCAGAGACAACACAATCAAAGCGATTAATCTACATCATATTATCACTCATACCAACCAGAAAGGATTTTTCCTTTCATTAGATGCAGAGAAGGCATTCGACAGAGTGGCATGGGACTACATGACAGCAGTGTTGCAAGCCATAGGAATTGGTCCTCACTTTTCGGGACTGATCCTGTCCCTTTATTCGAACCCTATGGCTAGAGTAAGGGTCAACAACACTCTGTCGAATGCCTTCCATATACGTAACGGGACAAGACAGGGATGCCCCCTATCCCCTATCCTATTTGTTCTCACCCTTGAACCATTCCTTGGAAAACTGAAATTAAATCCAGACATTAATGGTATAACCACTCCACATAAGGAATACAAATATGCTGCCTTTGCAGATGATGTATTACTGTTCCTATCACAGCCCCTGATTACCCTACCAGTCCTACTGTCCGAATTCAAACAATTTCAAGAGCTATCCAATCTCAAAATTAATTTTACAAAATCCTTCGCACTCAATATTTCCCTCCCCCACGAGCTAGTAAACCAATGCAAAAAAAACTTCCCCTTTCACTGGGAAAAAGAATCGATAACCTACCTAGGAATACAACTTCCCTCCAAACTTTCTGACCTATACATAAAGAATTATATACCCATTTTAAACAAGCTAATTGCAGACTTTAAAAACTGGAACAACCCATCTTTCTCGTGGTTTGGTAGAGCCGCGATACTAAAAATGAACGCCCTACCAAGGTTGCTATACATCCTTCAAACAATTCCCATCTTAATCCCTCAAACATTTTTCAAAACATATCAATCGGCAAGCTCCAGATTCTTATGGGGACCTCAAAAACCCAGAATCAACTTTCAACAACTCACCAAACCAAAACACCTAGGAGGCATAGGGCTCCCGAATATTCTTAACTACTATAAGGCTACCCATCTGACTAGAATAGTGGATTGGAATAACCACTCAAGTCATAAGGATTGGGTCGCTTTGGAAGCATCCCTCACAACACTATCGTTATCCTCTTTACCATGGTTAAATCCACAACACATACCTGTGACTCTACTTTCACACCCCTTAATAGGACCTACTCTTAAGTGTTTTCAGAAAGTTAGCTACCAAACGAAGATATCCTCTACACCAGGTCCACTAACCCCTATAAAACTTAACCCAGATTTCCCCCCTGGAATGTATAAACACTTCCTATCCGAGAACTTTCCACAAGATAGCATAAAAGCACATCAATTCTTCCATCAAGGGAAAATTCTCACTCCCTCTCAAATCTCTACTCAGACAGGAAAACTACCAATCTCCCCCTGGACATACATTCTAATTGCTCACTTCCTACAATCAAAAGACAAACAAGCAACTTGCTCAAGACCACTTACCCCCTTTGAGACGTTATGTAACCAAAATAGTACACAGCCTCATCTAATTTACATAACTCACAATCTACTCTTCACTAACATGCAGACTAGCCAGAACAGTGCCTGTCAAAAATGGGAAAAAGACCTCTCTATCTCACTCTCAGAAACACAATGGGAACAAGCTCTTCTCAACATACATAAAGGATCAAGAAACGTGACCACACAAGAAAATGGATTCAAAATTTTTTCACGATGGTATCGTACCCCCTCCTTACTAAACAAAATTTTCCCTGCTACATCAGCGAAATGCTGGAGATGTCAGTTAGAAGAGGGTACATTACTCCATATTTGGTGGTCTTGCCCCTTGATACAAACCTTCTGGAAGGAGATACATAGAATCACTTCACAAATCACAACATATGATCTCGAACTGTCCCCAGCCCAGTTCTTACTTCATATATCCCCGCTACCACATAAAACATACCACAAATCGTTGGCAATGCATATGATTAACGCAGCGAAACAATGTATACCTATACATTGGAATTCCTCAAATACACCCACCCTAAGAGAATGGTTCACTAGAATCCGTAAAATTTCAGAAATGGAAGAACTAATTCATATAGCCCAGGAAAACCCTACTAAATTCACCCAAAAATGGAGTTGCTGGCTCCACTTCCAATCGTCCTCTGACTATATAACATTAAATAACCCTTTGAAATAATATACACGGCCCACACACAGCAATAAATGCTACATGGTCACACTTTTCCACCCAATCCTCCAAAATAGTTTTGCTAGTACCCAAATTATTAACCGAGATGAAATGTACATCACCCTAACAATTTCTTAAAATACATTATCACATCTCGGGACAGAAGCCGGAGAGGATCTAGGATCTAGAACACGTCCTCTTCTCCCCCCCCTCTTCCCTTACCGTATTCAGGCCCTTTCACCCTCTGCCTTTTCCCCCCCCTCCCATACCTTACTTTATCTCCCCTCCCCCATATCATACATTTTTAAGCATATTTCCCTAGAGATATCTCACTAAAACTGTGATATTGGTTTTCACTGTTTGCATATGTCACAATAAGAAATGACTAGATAGCATGCAACTTAGGGGAGGTCAACCCTCTCCTCCGGACACAGTCTGAACCCAACTGGGGTGTTCGGGGCTGAGGGAAGGCATCCTGAACTTCCCACGCTTTTACTACATAGATATCTCACAGTTTAAGCTCATTACAATAGAACAAGCCTTATTTTGTCATACCTGGTTTTTGTTTTGTATAAGGAATCCTGAAAGAATGTATCTCACTGTATGACAAGAAGTACTACATATATCTGTAAACTGCAAAAAAAAAAAAAAAATTTAATAAAAACAGTTTGGAAAAAAAAAAAAAGAACACCTGTAATTTTCTTCAGGTAGCTTTATATACTGTAACCAGACAAGCCTGCCTGTCAGTAGGAAGATAACAGGAACGGATCTAGCTGAACACTGTGAGCAGGACGCACTGACTGCACTAAATGTAAATAGCAGGAACGGATCTAGCTGAACACTGTGAGCAGGACGCACTGCACTAAATGTAAAGAGCAGGAACGGATCTAGCTAAACACTGTGAGCAGGACGCACTGACTGCACTAAATGTAAATAGCAGGAACAGATCTAGCTGAACACTGTGAGCAGGACGCACTGACTGCACTAAATGTAAATAGCAGGAACGGATGTAGCTGAACACTGTGAGCAGGACGCACTGACTGCACTAAATGTAAATAGCAGGAACAGATCTAGCTGAACACTGTGAGCAGGACGCACTGACTGCACTAAATGTAAATAGCAGGAACGGATCTAGCTGAACACTGTGAGCAGGACGCACTGACTGCACTAAATGTAAATAGCAGGAACGGATCTAGCTGAACACTGTGAGCAGGACGCACTGCACTAAATGTAAATAGCAGGAACAGATCTAGCTGAACACTGTGAGCAGGACGCACTGCACTAAATGTAAATAGCAGGAACGGATCTAGCTGAACACTGTGAGCAGGACGCACTGCACTAAATGTAAATAGCAGGAACAGATCTAGCTGAACACTGTGAGCAGGACGCACTGCACTAAATGTAAATAGCAGGAACAGATCTAGCTGAACACTGTGAGCAGGACGCACTGCACTAAATGTAAATAGCAGGAATGGATCTAGCTGAACACTGTGAGCAGGACGCACTGCACTAAATGTAAATAGCAGGAACAGATCTAGCTGAACACTGTGAGCAGGACGCACTGCACTAAATGTAAATAGCAGGAACAGATCTAGCTGAACACTGTGAGCAGGACGCACTGACTGCACTAAATGTAAATAGCAGGAACGGATCTAGCTGAACACACTGCACTAAATGTAAATAGCAGGAACAGATCTAGCTGAACACTGTGAGCAGGACGCACTGCACTAAATGTAAATAGCAGGAACGGATCTAGCTGAACACTGTGAGCAGGACGCACTGCACTAAATGTAAATAGCAGGAACAGATCTAGCTGAACACTGTGAGCAGGACGCACTGCACTAAATGTAAATAGCAGGAACGGATCTAGCTGAACACTGTGAGCAGGACGCACTGCACTAAATGTAAATAGCAGGAACGGATCTAGCTGAACACTGTGAGCAGGACGCACTGACTGCACTAAATGTAAATAGCAGGAACGGATCTAGCTGAACACTGAGCAGGACGCACTGCACTAAATGTAAATAGCAGGAACAGATCTAGCTGAACACTGTGAGCAGGACGCACTGCACTAAATGTAAATAGCAGGAACAGATCTAGCTGAACACTGTGAGCAGGACGCACTGCACTAAATGTAAATAGCAGGAACGGATCTAGCTGAACACTGTGAGCAGGACGCACTGCACTAAATGTAAATAGCAGGAACAGATCTAGCTGAACACTGTGAGCAGGACGCACTGCACTAAATGTAAATAGCAGGAACGGATCTAGCTGAACACTGTGAGCAGGACGCACTGACTGCACTAAATGTAAATAGCAGGAACGGATCTAGCTGAACACTGAGCAGGACGCACTGCACTAAATGTAAATAGCAGGAACAGATCTAGCCTAATCTATCTAACTCAAATCAAATGACACTGTCTGTCTCTCTCTCTCTATCAGCACACCGGAACACACTACACAGGGCCGCCGTGCAGGCGGCCTTATATAGTGTGGGGCGTGTACTAAATCCCCTGAGCCATAATTGGCCAAAGCCACCCTGGCTTTGGACAATTACAGCTCTCTCTACTGACGGCGCTGTGATTGGCCAAGCATGCGGGTCATAGTGCATGCTTGGCCAATCATCAGCCAGCAATGCACTGCGATGCGCAGTGAATTATGGGCCGTGACGCGCCACACGAATTTGGCCCATAACGTTCGCAATTCGACGGACGGTCGAACAGCCGATGATCGAGTCGAACATGGGTTCGACTCGAACACGAAGCTCATCCCTAGTGACAAAGTTGTCAAATTTGTATGTGTGCGTTTTTTATCATTGGGTATATTGGGAAACTAATTCCACATTAATGTAATTTGTGTTACATTTAGTGGTTTTTAACATACTATTGATAGATTAATAAAGCTCCTCATTGCTTTCCTGGGGCATCTCTTTGCTCCACCCCCCCCTAATCTTTTCAGTGATTAACTAACTCTGGAGGTATCCCATTCAATTGAACGAATCGATAATCTTTCCATACCGGTTGTGTTTTCTTACCACTAATTAAATTGCATTCAGGCTAGTTTTTATTTGTATATCATGTTAATCCCTTCCTCTACCTCAGAACCAACATTAGAATCAAGTAATATCAGTGCATCTTCAAGAAACAAGTGGCTGACGCTGTGTTCAAATAATTCAGCTGACTCCTTAATGCATGATGCTGGGGCTATGGCAGGAGTAGCTGTGAACAGGAAAGCAGAATAATCCACTCTGGCAGCAGTGGTGAACTGCGCACCAGTACCAGCTTGGGTCATAGAAAATTATAGTCAGTGTTTATCTGGCGCTCCAGATGGAGTAATCCTTAGGGGTATAGTCTTTGGCTGTAATAGCTGGATGTTGATGTATCCATAGGTTGGGTAATTGGAAAAAGAAAGGGGTATTAAGGGTTAAAAAGGAAGGCAGACATCCTTCAGAGTGTGTCCAGAACCCTGCAAGACACGTAAGGAAAAAACAGGGAGGGGGAGGCGCCGACCTGAGTGTAGTATTAAAATGATGACTTTAATAGGATAAGATTAAAAACACTTACAAGATGATAGAAGATGCATGCTTGTCAAAGTAAAGTGCAGTCCTGGCATTCCACATGGCTCTGTAGGTCCCACCGCTGTTCTGGGTAGCTGGAAAGGATTGAGAAGCTGGCTGGAATGGATCACTGTTTTTCTCCAGGATTAAAGGAACCAAGAAGCTCCACACTGACCAGCATGGACCATGGAACAGGAAGTGATGTCAATGGCATCTTATTAGACCCAGGCAGGGCTGAAATCTTGTCAATCAGGGCTGCAGTGGTGAAAGGCTATGCACTCTGAGCTGGCTGCTCCTTCTATTGGCCTGCTGCCCTCTAGAGGAGGACAGCTATATATACATAATGGAGAGCATGTGGATGTGGCCGTGGAACTAGAACTACCAGCAGACCAATCAGTAAACAATTTAGGGAAAAATAAATTATAGCAAGGGGCAGGTGAAGCAGGGGTTAACAGTCTCGGATTGACTAAAAAAAAAAAAATGATTAAACTGATACACATATAAATATTTGAAGCATAATTCTCTAGAAGCCTATTGAAGAGGTTAATGATGTATGAAGGGCCAGGCAAGTAAAATAGAAAAAAAGGAGGTTAGTATGCATGTAAACATGAAGAGGTGATGGAGGGGGAACAGGCTGTAGTGTAAAGAATTTTTAATAATAATGATAAATGGTAATTATAAAGTTGGTGCTGTGTTCCCCCTAATTGGTATAAAAGAAATGTATATGTGTGTGTGTGTCCCCTCATGGTGTGGATACCAAGTGGGGTGCACTCAATGATGGATCATATAATATGTATATATGTCTGTATATATATATATATATATATATATATATATATATATATATATATATATATATATATATATATATATATATAAATAATATATTAATATAATATATTTACTATACCACTCCTGATTGGTAGAGCAGAGACAGACCTGTTTGTGGGGGGGGGGACAGGGGTAAGGGGAAGGGAGGAAGGAGGGGGGGAGAAACAAACCAGAAATGGGCGTGTGATCTGTTATAACAAGGTGTATGCGTCTAACTCCTCTTTGAGTCCCCCTGGCGAGAGGGAATTGAGGGAATGAATCCAGAAAGTGTCAGGACTGTGCTCAGCCCTTCCTTCTCTGAGCTGGCCGCTCAGCTGTCAGCTAATTGCCAGCTCCTTTCTCTCCACAGTGACTCAGCTGTTGATGATCTGCTCGTCAGTCCTGGCTACTTAAAGCCGTCCAGCTCACTTCATCTCTGCCTTCCCCTCTGGTCACATCTCAGAGACTTTCTCCTGCGTTCCTGCTGAAGACTTGCTCGGCTGACATCCCTTCTGACTCCTGATCCTGCTTGCTGTACTACTACGTTGATCTCTGGCTCTCTGACATTAGCATTGGCTGACTACCCGATCTGGTTACTGAACTCTGGCTATGTATTGACTACGCTTACTCTGTTTACCTTTTGATTATTATTAAACAAGTGTGATTATCTGTACTTCTGTCTATGTCTGATTCATGGTTTCTGACAGAAAGTCTCCTGCTGGCAGAGTCATTTGAAACGCTCCGCAGCAGGCAAAATGGCCTCCATGACCCACACCTTCAGTAAGCCAGTCCACCACCTCCTCTACATGCTGTGGCTGGATAGCATGGGCAAGATCACTAAACAGAGACAAAGGTGCCCTGCCTGAGGACGGACCACATCTACCTTTGTCTGTGGACAAAGGTAGATGTGGTGAAGACGCTGAAGACCCCCTCATAGTGGCGTGGGAACATCTGCCTCTCCTTGTTGGCCTTCCAGACATGATGGAGGAGGGGCTTATTACCCAAATTTTATAGATACTGGGAAATGTGTAATTGAATTCACTTTATTCAATGTAAAGTGGTGTTTGGCGCACTTTAAATTTAGGAATGATGCTGACAGAAATGTCAACAATTTTAAAAAAATAAATAAATAAAAAAGGGGGAACACCACGCTGCAGTCAGGAAAAGTCTGACAATTTAAAAAAAGAAGGCAGGCAGGGGACAAAAAAGACACCAAAAAACCCCATGCAGCAACCAAAAAAAAGGTATACAGCACTGTATACAGCCCTAAATGTTATGTAATGCTGTGTTAAACGGCTACACTAACACACTATAATGACACACTATTCTCACACACTATACTAACACTAAACTAACACTCCACATTCAGTTAAATGTTATGTAAAGCTGTATCAAACACTGCACCACACTAACATGCTACACTGACACACTATTCTTACACACTATACTAACACTAAACTATCACTCTACACTCAAGAGTCACAAACAATAAGTCAGAGAAGTGTTCTGAGATAGGAGACCTGACCACGTTAGGACAGACCTGCCTTGAAAGGAAGCCAATGAGACATTCACTATCATATCTGTACTCCTTGTTGATAATGGCCAATGCTCCACAGGATCTTCCTTTTCCTTTTTTTCCTTTTCAGCAATGGGAAAGAGATCTACAAATTAACTTCACGCAAATGCAAAAAGATATAATTTTATTATTTGCTCATAAGGCCTCAGTAGCGAGCAGATATCAAGAAGGAGGATATAAACTCCCTACAAGATGGTACCAAACTCCATCAGTACTACATCATAGATTTCCTCAGACCCCAGATGTCTGTTGGCGCTGTCGGGAGTCGGAGGGTACTCTATTTCATATTTTTTGGGAGTGTCCGAAGTTGAGTGACTTTTGGGCTATGGTTGAACAGACGGTTAAAGAGCTAACAGGTGTGTCTCTTGAGAAGAAGCCTGTTGCATATTTACTCCATTAATTTTACCTCACAATGCAGAGTCAATGGTGCCGTCTAGGGATGAGCTTCGTGTTCGAATCTAATGCATGTTCGACTCGAACATCGTGTGTTTGGTCGTTCGCCGAATTACGAACTATATGGGTCGTTTGCGCCAAATTCGAGTAGCGCGTCACGGCCCATAATTCACTGCGGCATCGCAGTGCATTGCTGGCTGATGATTGGCCAAGCAACACATTATGACCCACATGCTTGGCCAATCACAGCGCCGTCTGTACAGAGAGCCATAATTGGCCAAAGCCAGGGTGGCTTTGGCCAATTATGGCTCAGGGGGTTTAGTACACACCCCACACTATATAAGGCCACCTGCACGACGGCCCTGTGTAGTGTGTTGTATATATATATACACTGTATTCAGTTTAGCTAGATCCGTTCCTGTTATTCTCTTCCTACTACTGACAGGCAGGCAGGTGTTTTTACAGTATTTACAGCTACCTGAGGAAAATTGCTGGTGTTCTTCTGATCCTATTAGTCCTATTAGGTACAGTATTTACAGTTAGTGTAGTGCGTCCTCTGCACAGTGTGCACCTAAAGCTACCTGAAGAAAATTAGTGTTGTTCTTCTGATCCTATTAGTACAGTACCGCAGGCAGCCGCAGTATTTACAAGTTAGTGTAGTGCGTCCTCTGCACAGTGTGCACCTAAAGCTACCTGAAGAAAATGAGTGGTGTTCTTCTAATCCTATTAGTACAGTACCACAGGCAGCTGTAGTATTTACAAGTTAGTGTAGTGCGTCCTCTGCACAGTGTGCACCTAAAGCTACCTGAAGAAAATTAGTGGTCTTCTTCTGGTCCTATTAGTACAGAACCGCAGGCATCTGCAGTATTTACAATTTAGTGTAGTGCGTCCTCTGCACAGTGTGCACGTAAAGCTACCTGAAGAAAATTAGTGGTGTTCTTCTGATCCTATTAGTACAGTACCGCAGGCAGCTGCAGTATTTACAAGTTAGTGTAGTGCGTCCTCTGCACAGTGTGCACCTAAAGCTACCTGAAGACAATTAGTGGTGTTCTTCTGATCCTATTAGTACAATACCGCAGGCAGCTTCAGTATTTACAAGTTAGTGTAGTGCGTCCTCTGCACAGTGTGCACCTAAAGCTACCTGAAGAAAATTGCTGGTGTTCTTCTGATCCTATTAGTACAGTACCTCAGGCAGCTGCAGTATTTACAAGTTAGTGTAGTGCGTCCTCTGCACAGTGTGCACCTAAAGCTACCTGAAGAAAATTAGTGGTGTTCTTCTGATCCTATTAGTACAGTACCGCAGGCAGCTGCAGTATTTACAAGTTAGTGTAGTGCGTCCTCTGCACAGTGTGCACCTAAAGCTACCTGAAGACAATTAGTGGTGTTCTTCTGATCCTATTAGTACAATACCGCAGGCAGCTTCAGTATTTACAAGTTAGTGTAGTGCGTCCTCTGCACAGTGTGCACCTAAAGCTACCTGAAGAAAATTGCTGGTGTTCTTCTGATCCTATTAGTACAGTACCTCAGGCAGCTGCAGTATTTACAAGTTAGTGTAGTGCGTCCTCTGCACAGTGTGCACCTAAAGCTACCTGAAGAAAATTAGTGGTGTTCTTCTGATCCTATTAGTACAGTACCGCAGGCAGCTGCAGTATTTACAAGTTAGTGTAGTGCGTCCTCTGCACAGTGTGCACCTAAAGCTACCTGAAGAAAATTAGTGGTGTTCTTCTGATCCTATTAGTACAGTACCGCAGGGAGCTGCAGTATTTACAAGTTAGTGTAGTGTTTTCTCTGCACAATGTGCACCTAAAGCTACCTGAAGAAAATTAGTGGTGTTCTTCTGATCCTATTAGTACAGTACCACAGGCAGCTGTAGTATTTACAAGTTAGTGTAGTGCGTCCTCTGTATAGTGTGCACCTAAAGCTACCTGAAGAAAAATAGTGGTGTTCTTCTGATCCTATTAGTACTGTACCTCAGGCAGCTGCAGTATTTACAATTTACTGTAGTGCATCCCCTGCATAGTGTGCACCTAAAGCTACCTAAAGAAAATTAGTGGTGTTCTTCTGATCCTATTAATACCACAGGCAGGCAGCTACAGTATTTACAGTTAGTGTAGTGTGTCCTCTGCACAGTGTGCACCTAAAGCTGCAGTAGTTACAGTTAGTGTACTGTGTCCTCTGCACAGTGTGCACCTAAAGCTACCTGAAGACAATTGCTGTTGTTCTGATCCTATTATTACCACAGGCAGGCAGCTGCAGTATTTACAGTTGGTGTACTATGTCCTCTGCACAGTGTGCACCTAAGCTACCTGAAGACAATTGCTGGTGTTCTTCTGATCCTATTATTATCACAGGCAGGCAGCTGCAGTATTTACAGTTAATGTACTGTGTCCTCTGCACAGTATGCACCTAAGGCTACCTGAAGACAATTGCTGTTTTTCTGATCCTATTAATACCACAGGCAGCTGCAGTATTTACAGTTAGTGTACTGTGTCCTCTGCACAGTGTGCACCTAAAGCTACCTGAAGAAAATTGCTGGTGTTCTTCTGATCCTATTAGTACAGTACCTCAGGCAGCTGCAGTATTTACAAGTTAGTGTAGTGCGTCCTCTGCACAGTGTGCACCTAAAGCTACCTGAAGAAAATTAGTGGTGTTCTTCTGATCCTATTAGTACAGTACCGCAGGCAGCTGCAGTATTTACAAGTTAGTGTAGTGCGTCCTCTGCACAGTGTGCACCTAAAGCTACCTGAAGAAAATTAGTGGTGTTCTTCTGATCCTATTAGTACAGTACCGCAGGGAGCTGCAGTATTTACAAGTTAGTGTAGTGTTTTCTCTGCACAATGTGCACCTAAAGCTACCTGAAGAAAATTAGTGGTGTTCTTCTGATCCTATTAGTACAGTACCACAGGCAGCTGTAGTATTTACAAGTTAGTGTAGTGCGTCCTCTGTATAGTGTGCACCTAAAGCTACCTGAAGAAAAATAGTGGTGTTCTTCTGATCCTATTAGTACTGTACCGCAGGCAGCTGCAGTATTTACAATTTACTGTAGTGCATCCCCTGCATAGTGTGCACCTAAAGCTACCTGAAGAAAATTAGTGGTGTTCTTCTGATCCTATTAATACCACAGGCAGGCAGCTACAGTATTTACAGTTAGTGTAGTGTGTCCTCTGCACAGTGTGCACCTAAAGCTACCTGAAGACAATTGCTGTTGTTCTGCTCCTGTTAATACCACAGACAGGCAGCTGCAGTAGTTACAGTTAGTGTACTGAGTCCTCTGCACAGTGTGCACCTAAAGCTACCTGAAGAAAATTGGTGTTCTTCTGATCCAATATTAATACCACAGGCAGGCAGCTACAGTATTTACAGTTAGTGTACTGTGTCCTCTGCACAGTGTGCACCTAAAGCTACGTGGAGACAATTGCTGTTGTTCTGCTCCTAATAATACCACAGGCAGGCAGCTACAGTATTTACAGTTAGTGTACTGTGTCCTCTGCACAGTGTGCACCTAAAGCTACCTGAATAAAATTGGTGGTGTTCTTCTGATCCTATATTAATACCACAGGCAGGCAGCTACAGTATTTACAGTTAGTGTACTGTGTCCTCTGCACAGTGTGCACCTAAAGCTACCTGAAGAAAATTGGTGGCGTTCTTCTGATCCAATATTAATACCACAGGCAGGCAGCTACAGTATTTACAGTTAGTCTACTGTGTCCTCTGCACAGTGTGCACCTAAAGCTACCTGGAGACAATTGCTGTTCTGCTCCTATTAATACCACAGGCAGGCAGCTACAGTATTTACAGTTAGTGTAGTGCGTCCTCTGCACAGTGTGCACCTAAAGCTACCTGGAGACAATTGCTGTTGTTCTGTTCCTATTAATACCACAGGCAGGCAGCTACAGTATTTAAATTTAGTGTACTGTGTCCTCTGCACAGTGTGCACCTAAAGCTACCTGAATAAAAATGGTGGTGTTCTTCTGATCCTATATTAATACCACAGGCAGGCAGCTACAGTATTTACAGTTAGTGTACTGTGTCCTCTGCACAGTGTACACCTAAAGCTACCTGAGGAACATTGGTGGTGTTCTTCTGATCCTATATTAATACCACAGGCAGGCAGCTACAGTATTTACAGTTAGTGTACTGTGTCCTCTGCACAGTGTGCACCTAAAGCTACCTGAAGACAATTGCTGTTGTTCTGCTCCTATTAATACCACAGGCAGGCAGTTACAGAATTTACAATTAGTGGACTGCGTCCTCTGCACAGTGTGCACCTAAAGATACCCGAAGACAATTGCTGTTGTTCTTATACTAATAATACTACATGCAAGCAGTTGATTCTGCTAGCTGCAATATCAGTATATATATATACATCCCAGCTTTGTGCAGCTACATCTCACTGCAGGCTATTAGTATGTCTGGAAAGCCAACAAGGAGAGGCAGACAGTCACAAGCCAAAAAAGAGGGCAAGCAGGCTCTGTGTCTAGAGGCAACAGTGCTGGTCGTGGAGACAGTGCATCCTCATCAGCACGTGGCCGTGGGACACGCTTGTCCTTTTTTTCGACAGCTGGCCGTGTTGAGCCGCAACATGCTGAAGACTTGGTAGAGTGGATGACCAAGCCGTCCTCATCCTCCTCATCCTCTCTAACCCAGGCTCAGGGTGCTTTGTCTGGTAAAGCAGCTGCCAACGCGGCCTCTTCCCTTGGCTCAATGGCATCAGTCACTCCTTCTCTAACCCCACCATGTCCTCCTGAGGAGTCCCCCGAACTGTTTGACCACAGTGTTGGGTACATGCTCCAGGAGGATGCCCAGCGTTTTGAAGGCTCTGATGATGGTACCCAGCTAGAGGAAGGCAGTAACGTGAGCCTAGAGAGGGGGTGCCCAAGAAGGACAGCAATCTCTGCAGTCATGTTTCCCCAGCTGCAGCATACTGCCAGCTTTGCTCCAGTGATGAGGAGGGAGGGGATGATGAGGTCACTGACTCCACGTGGGTGCCTGATAGGAGAGAGGAGAGGGGAGGAGGCACATCACCAACGAGGCAGGATGCCCTCCAGGGGCCAGCTTAAGGGCAGCACACCGACTGCATCACACCGCAGAGCTCCGCATGTGCAGGGCGCTGTTGTCTCTGTGCGTTATTCCAGAGGTTCTTTGGTGTGCGCCTTTTTTTAAACGAGTGCATCAGATCCCACCACTGCTATTTGCAACTTATGTCTCAAGCGTATCTCGCATGGCCAAAACATCTCCTGCTTGGGCACCACATGGTGGAATGTGCGGTTCCTCAGTGGCAGGTTCCCAAACGCCACTTTTTCTCACAGAAGGCGATTCCGGCTCTCTACTCTCATGTGGAAGGCAATGTCTTGGCCTCGCTGTACAGGGCGGTCAGCGATAAGGTGCATATTACTGCTGACTCATGGTCCAGCAGGCATGGACAAGGATGTTACCTATCTTTCACTGGGTGACTCTTCTGGCAGCTGGGAAGGATGCAGGACATGGTGCAGTAGTGTTGGAGGTTGTTCCGCCACCACGCCTCCAAAATACTAACATAAAAAACAAGAAAAAATACTGTGCTACCACTAAATCGATAAACCCCCAAAAAGCACAAGTTAAACAGTGAGATGTGCACCAAAATGACAAAAGAAAAAGAAATAACCACGCTAAAATATAAATGAATAAGATATGTGAAATATTATTATATCGATGTCCCAAAAACCTCTGTTAGAAAATTCATGTATTTATGTGAAACATTGCGATAATCAGAAAAATATATATAAGTCCATACATATAACTGTGAATCAAAAGGTGATGTCCATATGTGGTAGATGGAAATCTTTATGTATGATAATTGACCAGAATCAGTCCCAGAGAGAAGCCCATGAATGGACACAACCAGCCTTGGTGGTAAAGATAAAAGAGACACCACACTCAGTGATCCGCCACCACACAAATATTGCGCTTACCACAAAGCAAGCAAAAAACAGCCTATGTTCCGTCCTGGTATGGGAAAATCCAGCTGGTGTGACTTGACTGCATACAGCGTGGCTAAGAGGATGTAGCAAGGACCCCAAACTCTCGTCTCACAGGCATGTGAATGAAAAGAAACTGACCATAGTGTAATACTGGCAGGACAGTTTAATAAAAAAAGGTAGAAAACTTACATAAGTAGATTAAAAACAGCAAATAGCCGGCCGGCATAGCAAGCACCCGTCCACACTAGGATGGCGATGACGTCAGAGCGTCAACCTCCCGACGTACCTTTCACCACAAATGGCGTCGTCTGGGGTCAAGTCACACCAGCTGGATTTTCCCATACCAGGACGGAACATAGGCTGTTTTTTGCTTGCCTTGTGGTAAGCGCAATATTTGTGTGGTGGCAGATAACTGAGTGTGGTGTCTCTTTTATCTTTACCACCAAGTCTGGTTGTGTCCATTCATGGGCTTCTCTCTGGGACTGATTCTGGTCAATTATCATATATAAAGATTTCCATCTACCACATATGGACATCACCTTTTGATCCAAAATACTACTAGTGGTGATTCTGCCACACCTCTCTCCTCCACCCTCTCCTCTTCTTCTTCCTCCATGGCCTCTTCCTGTGTTGATTTGTCTTCGGAACCAGCGATGCTCCGTAGGCGTTCAAGGGGCTACGCAAGCACACAGGCATTCAAGGGGCTACGCAAGCACCAGCTCAAGCACGTGGTGCTTGAGCTGGTGTGCTTGGGGGACAGGAGCCACACTGTGGCAGAGATTCTGTCAGCTCTGCAGGGGCCGGTTCAGAGGTGGTTGAAGCCAGGCCAGCTTAAGGCAGGCATGGTGGTTTGCGACAGTGGCACCAACCTCCTCTCCGCCCTCCGACAGGGGCAACTGACCCATGTGCCCTGCTTGGCTCACGTCCTTAACTTGGTGGTGCAGCGGTTCTTGGGCAGGATGGTGAGCAGTGACAGTGCATGCATCAGGGACACTGTCCCCCTTGTCCACCTGTTGGAGCACACGCTATGTGGAATAATGGAAAGGGCGCTTGAGGCAGAACAGAGGCAGGAAGAGGAGGACTTCCTTAGCTCTCAAGGCCCCCTTTATCTAGACAGTATTCCTGCTTGCCCGCTGATCACACAGGAAGAGGAGGAGGAGGAAGATGAGGATTGTGTCAGCATGGAGGTGGAGCCTGGCACTTAGCATCAGCAGCAGTCTTTAAGGGATCATTTACAGTCCGAAGAAACCCATGGACTTATACGTGGCTGGGAGGAGGTGGCTGCGGATCATGTCGTCCTTAGTGACTCAGAGGACTCCGGACCGAATGCCTCAGCAAACCTACACTGCATGTCCTCCCTGATCCTACAAAGCCTGTGGAAGGATCCTTGTATTCGTGGTATCAAGGAGAGGGATCAATACTGGCTGGCAACCCTCCTTGATTCACGTTACAAGGGTAAGGTTGCGGACCTTATGTTGCCATCGCAGAGGGAGCAGAGGATGAAACATCTTCGGGAGGCCTTGCAGAAAGGTCTGTGCAACGCGTTCCCAAAGACTGGGAGGTTACAAACTCCTGTTCCTGGACAACGTGTTGCTGAGGTCAGTCAAAGAAGGAGCGGTGGAGAAGATGGCTGTCTGACCGATGCGTTCAGACAATTTTTTAGTCCGCAGCCCCAAGGTATGATCGGTATCAGCAACCATCGCCAGCGTCTGTTTTACATGGTGTAGGAATACCTAGGTGCAAGATCTGACTTCTTTCCCACCGAAAATCCTCTGGGTTACTGGGTCTTGAGGATGGATCACTGGCCAGAGCTTGCACAGTATGCAATTGAGCTACTGGCCTGTCCTGCATCCAGCGTTCTTTTGGAACGTACATTTAGTGCTGCTGGAGGTTTTAGTAACCGATCACAGGGTGCGCCTTTCCACCGACTCGGTCGATCGACTGACTTTCATAAAAATGAATCTGTCTTGGATCACCACCAGCTACCAAGCACCTGATGCTGATGTAACTGAATATTTTTTTTTAAAATGTCAGATCCCTTCAAGACTGCCTATGCTGAGTGACTATCCTGTTATGCTGAGTGACTATCCTCTTCCTCCTCAATGATCATGCTGATAGCTTGTAAGAATATTTTTGGTTCTGGGCGGCGCCACCAGTGGCTAAGGGTCAATTTTTCAGCCCCTGTTTAACAGGGACGTGTAATTACAATTTTTGATGCAATATTTTGCAAGAAGCGTTCGTTGCTGCGCTTAACTAGAGTATTTGTGAGGGGTTGCAGTGTTGTGGCACCAGCACCAGTGGCTAAGGCCCAATTTTTCAGCCCCTGTTTAACAGGGGCGTGTAATTACAATTTTTGATGCAATACTTTGCAGCAGGGCTTGTTCCTTCACTCCAACTAGCGTATCTGTAAGGGGTTGCAGTGTTGTGGTACCACCACCAGTGCCTAAGGCCCAATTTTTCAGCCCCTGTTTAACAGGGGCATGTAATTACAATTTTTGATGCAATTCTTTGCAGCAGGGCTCGTTCCTGCGCTCCAACTAGAGTATCTGTGAGGGATTGCAGTGTTGTGGCACCAGCACCAGTGCCTAATTCCCAATTTTTCAGCCCCTGTTTAACAGGGGCATGTAATTACAATTTTTGATGCAATATTTTGCAGGAGGGCTCATTCCTGTGCTCCAACTAGAGTTTCTGTGAGGGGTTGCAGTGTTGTGGCACCAGTGCCTAAGGCCCAATTTTTCTGCCCCTGTTCAACAGGGACATGTAATTACAATTCTTGATCTAATATTTTTAGCCCCTTTTTAACAGGGGCATGTAATTACAATTTTTGATGCAATTCTTTGCAGCAGGGCTCGTTCCTGCACTCCAACTAGAGTATCTGTGAGGAATTGCAGTGTTGTGGCACCAGCACCAGCACCAGTGCCTAATTCCCAATTTTTCAGTCCCTGTTTAACAGGGGCGTGTAATTACAATTTTCTAAGATTTCACAGCAGGGCCCATTTCTGCGCCCACCAAGAGTAACTGTGAGGACTTACAGTGTTGTGGCACCAGCAGCACCACCACCAAAGGCCCAATTTTTCTGCGCCTGTTCAACAGGTGCATGCAATTACAATTCTTGATCTAATATTTCACAGCAGGGCCCGTTCCAGCTCCTACCAAGAGTAACTGTGAGGACTTACAGTGTTGTGGCAACACCATCACCACCACCACCAAAGGCCCAATTTTTCTGCCCCTGTTCAACAGGTGCATGTAATTACAATTCTTGATCTAATATTTCACAGCAGGGCCCGTTTCTGTGCCCACCAAGAGTAACTGTGAGGACTTACAGTGTTGTGGCACCAGCACCACCACCACCAAAGGCCCAATTTTTCTGCGCCTGTTCAACAGGTGCATGCAATTACAATTCTTGATCTAATATTTCACAGCAGGGCCCGTTCCAGCTCCTACCAAGAGTAACTGTGAGGACTTACAGTGTTGTGGCAACACCATCACCACCACCACCAAAGGCCCAATTTTTCTGCCCCTGTTCAACAGGTGCATGTAATTACAATTCTTGATCTAATATTTCACAGCAGGGTCCGTTTCTGCGCCCACCAAGAGTAACTGTGAGGACTTACAGTGTTGTGGCACCAGCACCACCACCACCAAAGGCCCAATTTTTCTGACCCTGTTCAACAGGGGCATGTAATTACAATTCTTGATCTAATATTTCACAGCAGAGTCCGTTCCTGCGCCCACCAAGAGTAACTGTGAGGGCTTACAGTGTTGTGGCAACACCAACACCTAAGGCCCCAATTTCGCCAGAGTATATAGGGTAGGCCCCTACTTTCAAACATCCAACTTACAAACGACTCCTACTTGCAAACGGAAGAAGACAACAGGAAGTGAGATGAAATCTACCCCTAGTAGGGGAAATTATCTCCTGTAAGAGTTAATATGGGAAAAACGTGTCTTCTCTCCACTGATGTTTTATCACCAATCCTTGTTTCATTAAAGACCCTAAATTGTCAAAAAACATTTGTCATTGGGACAGAAAGTGAGGTAAAATCTTCTGAAGAGACAGCAAAACAAATGTTACAGGGGTGATAACCCTTCCCTATGTTTTCCAAAAAGCTTAAAAATAGATTTTTTTGGCTGGAGCTACACTTTAAAAATGTACCAGTACAACATTACAAACAGATTTTACTTAACAACAAACCTACAGTCCTTGTCTTGTTTGCACCACCTGTATACTGCTGTTCAGAGGGTCTGGGGCCCCATGCCTTTCCTTTTTTTAATTTGGGTGCAGGGTTCCCCTTAATATCCATACAAGACCCAAAGGGCCTGGTAATAGACTGGGGGGGGGGGTACCCATGCCGTTTGTTTCACTGATTTTCATCCATATTACCGGGACCGGACATTACATTAAAGCCGTAAGCAGTTTTAAATGACTTTTATTACTTTAAAAATGTCATTTTGTGCAGGGACTGTTCTAAGCACGGGAAACATGTGCCACGTTACAGGCATACTATAGACAACCCCCAGGTACAATATTTAAAGGAATATTTCACTTTTTTTTCACTTTAAGCATCATTTAAATCACTGCTCCTGAAAAAACTGCAGTTTTTAAAACTTTTTTTGCATTGATACATGTCCTCTGGGGCAGGACCAGGGTCCCCAAACCCTTTTTAGGACAATACCATGCAAATTAGCCTTTCAAATTAGCACTTTTGATTTCGAACGTTCGAGTCCCATAGACTTCAATGGGGTTCTAACGTTTGTGCAAATTTTCGGTCCACTTGCAGGTTCTGGTGCGAACCGAACCGGGGGGGGCGGGTGTTCGGCTCATTCCTAGTGCTGTCCCTGAAAATTGTAATGCCACCTACAGCTTTAAGGCATCCCTAAGTATTTAATTTCATGTATTTTTGTATTTTCAATGTTGCCCTTTAACCACTTCAGCCCCGGAAGGATTTACCCCCTTCCTGGCCAGAGCACTTTTTACAATTTGGCACTGTTCTGCTTTAACTGGTAATTGCGCAGTCATGCAACGCTGTACCCAAACAAAATTTGCACACACTTTTTTCCCCACAAATAGAGCTTTAATTTGGTGGTATTTGATCACCTCTGCGGTTTTTATTTTTTGCGCTATAGATGAAAAAAGACCGAAAATTTGGAAAAAAATGCATTCAGCCACATGTCTTGGGTAAAAAAATCCAATAAGCGTATATTTATTGGTTTGCGCAAAAGTTATACCGTCTACAAACTAGGGTACATTTTCTGGAATTTGCGCAACTTTTAGTTTATGACTGCCTATCTCATTGCTATAATGGCAGGGCAATACAACCCCCCTCCCTCAAATGATCCCATTTTGGAAAGTAGACACCTCAAGGAATCTGCTGAGAGGCATGTTGAGCACATTGGATATTTTAATTTTTTGTCACAAGTGGAAAATGGCAAAAAAATAAATACATTTACACAAAGTTGTCACTGAAATGATATATTGTTCAAACATGCCATGGGCATATGTGAAATTACACCCCCAAATACATTCTGCTTTTTCTCCTGAGTACAGGGATACCACATGTGTGAGACTTTTTGGGAGCCTAGCTGCATACAGGACCTCGAAAACCAATCACCGCCTTCAGGCTTTCTAACGGCGTAAAATGGTGATTTTATTCCTCAGTACCTATCACCCTTTCGGAGGCCCAAAAATGTCAAGATAGCACAAACCCTCCCCCCCCCAAATGACCCCATTGTGCAAAGTAGACACCCCAAGCTATTTGCTGAGAGGCATGTTGAGTATTTTGCAGATCTCGCTTTTTGTCACAAAGTTTTGAAAATTGACAAAAGAAAACAAAAATTCTATTCTTTCTTAATTTTCAAAAACAAATACGAGCTGCAAAATACTCACCATGCCTCTTAGCAAATACTTTGGGGTGTCTACTTTCCAAAATGGGGTCATTTGGGGGGGGTCTGTGCTATTTTGACATTTCAGGGCCTCTGAAACTGTAATAGGTAGTGAGCAGTAAAATCACCATTTTACGCCCTTAGAAATCCTGAAGGCGGTGATTGCTTTTTGGGGTCCTGTACGCAGCTAGGCTCCCAAAAAGTCCCACACGTGTGGTATCTCCATACTCAGGAGAAGCAGCAGAATGTATTTTGGGGTGCAATTCCATATATACCCATGTCATGTGTGAGCAATATATCATTTAGTGACAACATTGTCACTAAAAATAATAATGTTCCTGAAACTTGTGGCAAAATATAAAATATTCCATGGACTCAACATGCATCTCAACAAATAGCTTGGAGTGCCTACTTTAAAAAATGGGGTCATTTGGGGGTTTTGAACTGTCCTGGTATTTTATGCACAACATTAGAAGCTTATGCCTCACATCACCCACTCTTCTAACCACTTGAAGACAAAAGCCCTTTCTGACACTTTTTGTTTACATTAAAAAATTATTATTTTTTGCTAGAAAATTACTTTAAACCCCAAACATTATATAGTTTTTTATAACAAAGGCCCAACATATTAAAATAGTGGGTGTTGGAATTTTTTTTCCACACAATATTTGCACAGCGATTTTTCAAACGCACTTATTTTGGAAAAAAAACACTTTTTTTTTGTATGCGCCAAAACACACTATATTGCCAAAATGTTTGGTAAAATATAAAAGATGATCTTATGCCGAGTACATAAATACCAAACACGACATGCTTTAAAATTGTGCACAACCGTGCAGCGGCGACAAACTACATACATTTTTAAAGGCCTTTACAGGGTACCACTTTAGATTTACAGAGGAGGTCTACTGCTAAAATTATTGCCCTTGATATGACATTCACGGTGATACCTCACATGCATGGTACACGAGACCGACGCTTGCGTTTGCCTTTGCGCTCAAGCACAGGGGGACAGGGGTGCTTTTTTTTCCCCTATTTATTTTGCCTTTTTGTTTCATTTTTACACTGTTCCTTTCTTTATTTTCTTTTTTATCATATTTATTGTTATCACAGGGAATGTAAATATCCCCTATGAAAGCAATAGGTTGTGACAGGTACTCTTTTAAAAAAAATGGGGTCTATTAGACTCTAGATCTCTCCTCTGACCTCAAAGCATCTGACCACACCAAGATCAGTGTGATAAGATGCTTTCCCAAATTCCCAATGGCACTGTTTATATCCAGCTAAACCAAAGTCATAAAACGCTTGTAGCTTCCGGTTTCTTAGGCCATAGAGATGATTGGAGCTGTTCTGGTCTTCAATCAGCTCTATGGTCAGCTGGTAGAACCATCAGCTGCATTCTCAGATTCCCCGGTGGGACAGGAGAGCCTGAGAAAACCATGGAAGACAGTGGGGGTCATTCCCTCCCACTGCTTGTAAAAGCAGTCTAGCGGATAATTAGCCACTAAGATTGTTTTTACATGAAAGCCGACCGCTAGCTGAAAAGAACGATACCAAGATGATACCTAAATCTGCAGGCATCATTCTGGTATAACCACTCAAAGTCCAGCAACATACCGGAACGTTGCTGGTCCTTGTTGGGCATATATTGTAATGTTCTTTTTTTTCACGCAGCCTGTGGGCTGAACGAAAAAAGAGACTGATCAGTGGGTATGCCCACCATTAGAATATCACCCTGCATCCACCCACTTCTAATGATGGGCATACACGCACAATTTTTTTAAACTGTGGTGGTGAAATCACTTCCTACAGCAATGGAGTCGCTGATTTATGTATCGTGAGAGCAAACGTTGTTGCTGTCAAGATAAATAAATCAGTCCTGCAGCTGAATGGCGTACCTGTCTCCAGTAATACCTTCATGCCCTGTCTGTCTGCTTACCTGGTCTGTGTGTCAGCCTTGGGCTGCACTCTCACACCTGCATGGTTAAGTAATCTTCCCTCAGTGTGGCTCCACCCTAGCCTCTACAGGATACACTATTTAACACTGTGCTGTCCAAGCCTGCCTTGCCCAAGCAATATTGTTTGTTTGGTTTCCTGTCGCCTGCTTGCTGTGTACTCTACATCTGTTTCTGTTACCGATCTTGGCTTGTTCTTTGACTATCCCTGCCTGCTTGTTACCCTGACCTTTGGCATGTTCTCTGTTTATCCTTGTCTGCTAGTTGCCCTGAACTTTGGCTTATCTCCTGACTATCCCTTGTTGCCCTGGGCTGCTGCTTCCTCTCTATCCTCCTGTAGCCTACCGTGGGCATGAGCTGGGAGACCCTGGGGGCCGCGACCTGGAGCCAGTTGCAGCACCGTCCATCCTCACCACTAGAGGCTCTGGTGAACACCTGCTGGCTCTTAGACTCTGCACCCTGGGGAATCTTATGCGCTAGCTCCCAGTGGGATCCCTGTTGGTGCTCCAGTGGACCTGCTTTTCTAAACCACCAAGAGTTCTATCCACAGCAGTCAGCCATAGGGTCCACTACCATAGTGGTGCACTCCTGACCCCAATGGTGTGCATCTGTCACCTGGCCTCAGGTGACCTGAAAGTACCTGAAAAGCAAACAATGGTAACAATAAATACCAAAAACAAAACAAAAATGCAGCGCTGTGTGATACTGAACCTTACAAATGCATAGATAGTGCCATAAACAATAAAAATCAATATTGCTAATTGCTAAAAAATGTAACTATGAACATAAAAAAATATTTTTTGTGTAACAAGCAAGCTCACAGTAAGAAAAATAGTATTAATCCCTAATATTCAGTGTCCAAAAAAAAAGAGATTGTTTCTCCCAATTTTCATCAATCCACAGAGACAAAGGTGCAAATTGGGGTATTATACATATTACTGTCCAAAAAGTGACGCTAGTGATGATAATCCTGATCAGAAGAGGGTGACTTCACACATGTGCTCCCCTCCCATGTGAATGCACTCACCTCCAACAGTGTGACCGCACACTTAAGTTTGGTCCACATAAGCAGTTGAACCACTCTTGGGCTCTAAGTGAAACTGGCTCAGCAGAATCCCACAGGAAAATCCAGAGAAGTTGTCCTCAATTTTAAAACAAGAAAGAGGCTGGATAGTGCATTATCGCTAGTAGGGATGAGCCGAACACCCCCCTGTTCGGTTCGCACCAGAACATGCGAACAGGAAAAAAGTTCGTTCGAACACGCGAACACCATTAAAGTCTATGGGACACGAACATGAATAATCAAAAGTGCTAATTTTAAAGGCTTATATGCATGTTATTGTCATAAAAAGTGTTTGGGGACCCGGGTCCTGCCCCAGGGGACATGGATCAATGCAAAAAAAAGTTTTAAAAACGGCCGTTTTTTCAGGAGCAGTGATTTTAATAATGCTTAAAGTCAAACAATAAAAGTGTAATATCCCTTTAAATTTCGTACCTGGGGGGTGTCTATAGTATGCCTGTAAAGGGGCGCATGTTTCCCGTGTTTAGAACAGTCTGACAGCAAAATGACATTTCGAAGGAAAAATTACATTTAAAACTACCAGCGGCTATTGCATTGCTGACAATACACATAGAAGTTCATTGATAAAAACGGCATGGGAATTCAACACAGGGAAACCCCGAACCAAAATTTAAAAAAAAAATGACGTGGGGTTCCCCCTAAATTCAATACCAGACCCTTCAGGTCTGGTATGGATTTTAAGGGGAACCCCGCGCCAAAAAAAAAAAAAAACGGCGTGGGGTCCCCCCAAAAATCCATACCAGACCCTTATCCGAGCACGCAACCTGGCAGGCTGCAGGAAAAGAGGGGGGATGAGAGTGCACCCCCCCCTCCTGAACGTACCAGGCCACATGCCCTCAACATTGGGAGGGTGCTTTGGGGTGGTGGTTGTGGGGGTCTGCGGGTGGGGGGCTTATCAGAATCTGGAAGCCCCCTTTAACAAGGGAACCCCCAGATCCCGGCCCCCCTGTGTGAAATGGTAAGGGGGTACTTACCCCTACCATTTCACTAAAAAACTGTCAAAAAGGTAAAAATGACAAGAGACAGTTTTTGACAATTCCTTTATTTAAATGCTTCTTCTTTCTTATATCTTCCTTCATCTTCTTCTGGTTCTTCTGGCTCTTCTGGTTCTTCCTCCGGCGTTCTCGTCCAGCATCTCCTCCGCGGCGTCTTCTATCTTCTTCTCCTCGGGCTGCTCCGCACCCATGGCATGGGGGGAGGCTCCCGCTCTTCTCTTCATCTTCTTCTTCATCCTCTTCTCTTCTTCCTTCTTCTCTTCTTCATTTTCTTCTCCGGGCCGCTCTGCATCCATGCTCCTCGTCTGACGGTTCTTAAATAACAGGGGGCGGGGCCACCTGGTGACCCCGCCCCCCTCTGACGCACGGTGACTTGACGGGACTTCCCTGTGACGTCACGGGGAATGCCACAGGGAAGTCCCGTCATGCCCCGTGCGTCAGAGGGGGCGGGGTCACTGGGTGGCCCCGCCCCCCGTTATTTAAGAACCGTCAGATGAGGAGACGCCGTCACACAGCGGGAGCCTCCCTCCATGCCAGCATGGATGCGGAGCGGCCCGAAGAAGAAAATGAAGAAGAGAAGAAGAGAAGAAGGAAGAAGAGAAGAGGATGAAGAAGAAGATGAAGAGAAGAGCGGGAGCCTCCCCCCATTCCATGGGTGCGGAGCGGCCCGAGGAGAAGAAGATAGAAGACGCCGCGGAGGAGATGCTGGACGAGAACCCCGGAGGAAGAACCAGAAGAGCCAGAAGAACCAGAAGAAGATGAAGGAAGATAGAAGAAAGAAGAAGCATTTAAATAAAGGAATTGTCAAAAACTGTCTCTTGTCATTTTTAACATTTTTGACAGTTTTTTAGTGAAATGGTAGAGGTAAGTACCCCCTTACCATTTCACACAGGGGGGGGGCGGGATCTGGTGGTTCCCTTGTTAAAGGGGGCTTCCAGATTCCGATAAGCCCCCCGCCCGCAGACCCCCACAACCACCTGCCAGGGTTGTGGGGATGAGGCCCTTGTCCTCATCAACATGGGGACAAGGTGTTTTGGGGGGCTACCCCAAAGCACCCTCCCAATGTTGAGGGCATGTGGCCTGGTACGGTTCAGGAGGGGGGCCGCACTCTCGTCCCCCCTCTTTTCCTGCGGCCTGCCAGGTTGCGTGCTCAGATAAGGGTCTGGTATGGATTTTTGGGGGGACCCCACGCCGTTTTTTTTTTTTTTTTTTGGTGCGGGGTTCCCCTTAAAATCCATACCAGACCTGAAGGGTCTGGTATGGAATTTAGGGGGAACCCCACGTCATTTTTCTTTTTAATTTTGGCCGGGGTTCCCCTTAATATCCATACCAGACCTGAAGGGCCTGGTATGGAATTTAGGGGGACTCCCACGTCATTTTTTTTTAAATTTTGGTTCGGGGTTTCCCTGTGTTGAATTCCCATGCCGTTTTTATCAATGAACTTCTATGTGTATTGTCGGCAATGCAATAGCCGCGGGTAGTTTTAAATGTAATTTTTCCTTCGAAATGTCATTTTGCTGTCAGACTGTTCTAAACACAGGAAACATGCTCCCCTTTACAGGCATACTATAGACACCCCCCAGGTACGAAATTTAAAGGGATATTACACTTTTATTGTTTGACTTTAAGCATTATTAAAATCACTGCTCCTGAAAAAACGGCCGTTTTTAAAACTTTTTTTTGCATTGATCCATGTCCCCTGGGGCAGGACCCGGGTCCCCAAACACTTCTTATGACAATAACTTGCATATAAGCCTTTAAAATTAGCACTTTTGATTTCTCCCATAGACTTTTAAAGGGTGTTCTGCGGCATTCAAATTTGCCGCGAACACCCCTAATTGTTCGCTGTTCGGCGAACTTGCGAACAGCCAATGTTCGAGTCGAACATGAGTTTAACTCGAACTCGAAGCTCATCCCTAATCGCTAGTTTAAAAATGTATTTAGAAAACATAACATCAGGGTACTCATACATTTTAGGTGCTTCCAGCACACCAAACTATAAAAGCATTAAGCATAGGATTCCTCTCCAAATGACTTTCAAACTTGTATGCGTCAGCAGCTTGTACAAAAAAGCAGGTATCCAAGCTCCTCCACCGTCCTGGCCCCTCCCCTACATGTAACGACACAGGGCTAATCATGTGTCTTCCTTAGGGGGATATTTTTTTATGTTCATAGTTACATTTTTTAGCAATATTGATTTTCATTGTTTATGGCACTATCTATGCATTTGTAAGGTTCAGTATCACACAGCTCTGCATTTCTTTTTGTTTTTTGTATATATGTTTTTACAGATTATGGAATTGTGATCAATGCTTAGCAGATGTGAATTTGCACTTTGTTTCACAGGAATTGTTATACCACACCTGACACTAGGTTGTAACCTCAGGCTATACCTGATGCTCATTGCAGTCTCAGGTTGCTCTAGAGTAGCTTGCAAGATTAGTATATTTTTGTAATGGTAACAATAAAACATTAATTCGATAAAACAACTTTTTTTTATTGCAATCTGTGCAAAAAAAGAGTAAAAAATATATGCCGAAGCATGAGGGCAATCTGCCCCTAATGTTAGGGGCAAACCACTCCTCCACCCCTGCCCCCATGCTTCGGCATATATGCTCTTTTTTTTCAACTGTGGTGGTGAAATCACCTCTTACAGCACTGGAGTCGCTGATGTACGTATCATGAGAGCAAACGCTATTGCTGTCAAGATAGATAAATCAGTGCTGCGGTTGAATGGTGTACCTACAAAGAAAATAATGATTAACAAGAAAACACAGTAAACAGTAAAGTATAAAAGAATTACATACCTGCAAAGATGATAAAACATAGTAGCAATAAAACATTGCAGTTAAGCATAAAATATAGAAAAACAGAGCAGAACAATAGAGAGGGAATAGGGTGAGAAGAACAAGAAAATGACAACTATTTTTGGCTTTTTTATTTTATATATATATACACTGTTAAACTGTTATACACACGGTCGGATTTTTTCATGGGAAATGTTCGATGGGAGCTTGTTGTCAGAAATTCAGACCATGTGTAGGCTCCATCGTACATTTTCCGTCGGAATTTCCGACAAACAAAATTTCAGATCTGGATCTCAAATTTTCTGACAACAAAATCTGTTGTCGTAAATTCCGATCGTGTGCACATAATTCTGACGCACAAAGTTTCACGCATGCTCGGGATCAAGCAGAAGAGCAACACTGGCTATTGAACTTCATTTTTCTCGGCTCGTCGTACGTGTTGTACGTCACCGCGTTCTTGGCGATTGGAATTTCCAACAAGATTTGTGTGACCGTGCGTATGCAAGACAAGTTTGAGCCAACATCCATCGGAAAAAAAACATGGATTTTGTTGTCGGAATGTGCGATCGTGTGTACGTGGCATAAAGGTTCCAGATTCGGGTCTCTAAAAATGCGATAGCATCTTTGGAGACCCTGTGAAAGTGTGTCCTAGGACTGTGCAGTGCTGTACCCTACGCTAATACTCCACTAGTGTGTGGTAGCGTTGGAAACATTCACCGATGCAGAGACAAGGTTGATCAGGACAGGAGGAACAGTAAAAGCGGGTGTCACGCCTGTATCCGAGTTTCCTACAGACACAACATCTTCTTTGGGGCGTTGGGTAGGGGTCCATAGAGGACATACGGAAAATACCTCTCATGCAGCCGGATCACTGCATTTGCATTGGGAAGTTGGGGCACAGCACCGTCTGGAAATAGAAGGGCTGTGATGACCTCTTCCTGGAATTTAAGGAAGGATCCAATTCATCCTGATGCTTTGGATAGCACATAAGCGTTTAGCAGAGCCAATTGAAATAGGTATACAGATATTTTTTGTACCAGCGTCTGGCCTTATGGGCAATTAAGTACAGTGCCATCAACTGGTCGTTGAGGTCCACCCCTCCCATTATTAAGGTTGTATTTGTGGACACAGAGGGGTTTCTCCACAACACCAGTCGCCGTTGGAATTTGGACTGTCTTATCTGCATGAAGGGAGGACAGAACTAAAACATTCCCTGAATCCCTCCACTTCACTGCAAGCAAATTATTACATCTCAAGCAGGCTCTCTCCTCCAGTCTAAGTCGGAACTCTACAAGCCGCTGGGGTAAGCCTGAGATTAGATCTCACGGTGCCACATGCGCCAATTCCACACTCAAAAAGGTGACTAAAAAGTGGCACGCTTGTGTAATAATTGTCCACGTACAAGTGGTACCCCTTTCCAAATAAGGGTGACACCTAGTACCACACAATCTTACCAATGCTTCCTATGTAGTCTGGGCAGTTCTCGGGCTCCATGTGGATATCTTTTTCCTCGTAAACCATAAAACTTTATGTATAGCCTGTTGCCTGTCACAGAGCTTATACAACTTGGCCCCTATATCTGGCACGCTTGCTGGGAAGATACTGTTTGAAAGACAAGTGGCCAGAAAACGTAATCAGGGACTTATCAATGCAGACAACTTGATCGGGAGTAAACAAGGCTGCAAACTGTTGGTTGAAGTGGTTTACGAGGGGCCGAATTTTGTAGAGCCAATCAAATCCAGGGTCACTCTGAGGACGACAGAGTTCATTGTCGTTGAAGTGCATAAACCAAGATCTGCTCGTATCTAGCCCTGGTTATGGATGCAGAGAACATGGGCATATGGTGAATTGGGTCAGTGGACCAATATGACCTCAACTCACTTTTTTTAGTTATGCCCATGAGGAGGGATTTACCTAGAAAAGTCTTAAATTTGGAAACTGTAATAGGTTTCCGATATCTGGCAAGGGTCAACTGGGGATTAGTGGTGAAGAATTGACCAGCATACAAATTGCTTTGGTCCACAATAGATCTATAGAGATCTTCCATGAAAAACAGCGAATAAATATCAAGTGACGTAAAATCAACTGTTTCCACCTGAATTCCGGGTTGGCCAGTGAATGGGGGAAGTATGGGTGCTGCAGAAGTGGTGGGCTCCCAATTAGGATGGGCAAATGCAGCGGGAAGGGCACTATGGGCTTTATGGGTCTGTGTTTGTCTTCTTGGTGGCTGCGGGACACTACTTGTGCTAGCCACCGCACCAGCTTGAACTGCACTTATGGGACTTGCCACATCACCACGTGATACTGCAGTGCTGGTTTGACTATGACCAGGGTGTACTAGGCCGCTGGTGCTTGCCAGTTCACCAGAAGGATGAGCAGCACTAGTACTGGCTCTCTGCTCCATATGAGAGCCCTGCGGTTCTTGCACCTCAACAACATAAGAAGAACAGGGTCGGGTATGCCTGACCTTAGCAGGGACCACTACTCCATCTACTGGTTCATATTCTGAATCTGAATCTGACGGGTGACTTCCTCTTCACTCTCATCTGTCATGCTCAGAAACGTGTAGGCCTCTTCACTAGTGTACCTTTGATTGGACATTGTGGCCTCTAAATTTACTGGTACAACTAGTGCAACTCACAGGCAAAAAGAGCACCTGATTGTCTGAGCCTGTTTCAATCGCTATCAAAAAATCTGTTAGCGTTCGCAGGGATCAGGCCTGACTCTCGGAACACTGCAGTTTTGTGTTTTGTAAGTGACAGTGATTGATTGATACTGCACTTGGGTGGGATAGGCTGGACAGAGGGGCTAAATGCAGGTGCTAGCAGGTATCTGGGCTGATTCTGCTAGCGCCACGCTTTTGGGAAACCTAAACTACTGGGGATGCTAATATAGTTCTGATCAGATCAAAGATATTGATCCGTTCAGACACTATACTACTAAGGGAGGTGTATGGTGCGTGCGTGGGTGTTAGCACTAATGGCACTAATCTGACGCTGCCTGGGGCTGGTACTGACCCTAACTGATGCTAAAACCAATGTCACCCACCAGGGAATGAGGGTGTTAAACCTTTATTAGGTAATATATGGCGGGTGCCCTGGCGCTATAAAAAAATAACTAACCAGCGTCACCCATGACACTAATACGGTGATCACTGGTGACAGGGGGTAAAAGGGTTAACTGGGGGTGATCAAGGGGTTAAAACCTTTATTCTGTAATGCATGGGGGTACCTTGATGCTATAAAAGACTGATGTGAAACTAACCATCTAACTGGCTAACCCGTGACACTAATACGGTGATCAGAATATAGATCTATACACTATATTAGTGACACTGGTGACAGGGGGTAAAAGGGTTAACTGGGGGGCGATCAAGGGGTTAAACCTTTATTAGGGGGGTTTAGGTACCCTAGACCTATCGGGGCCTACTACTTACTGCCCTAACACTTATTAGTGTCACAAATGACACCAATGCAGTGATCAGTGAAAAATCTGAAAACTGCAATTGGTGACACAGTGACAGGGAGTGAAGGGGTTAACTGGGGGGCGATCAGGGGCTGATCAGGGGGTTACAAGTGTGCCTACATGTACTGGTGTTAGTGTAGTATTCTGCAACTCATGGTTAGATGTCCTCTCTCTGGAACTGAAAAGAGTTCCATGAGGGGAGATGACATAATTTCCTCTGCCTGTGTTTACACTTACAGGCAGAGGACAGTCTCTCATTCGCCAGGACTGATCACCGGGTTCAGGCCAGAAATCATTGGCCTGGGCCTGGAGACTGATGGTTTCTGAAGCAAATCCGATTGCCGCGTGTGTGACAGGAGCACGCGTGCCCCCTAGGCGGCCACTCACCCGATGTATACCGACGGTGATTTGCCCAGGAGAGCCGACCTGCCGCAGTATAATGACGGTGGCTGGTCAGCTACTGGTTAAGCAGCCTAAAAAGACCCTCTCCCCAATGAACCATAATGTAAAAAAACTTTCTTTCAGTAATACATGTCCTCAAGACAACTCGCTAGTTTCCCATGCCCTTTGTTTGCCAACATCCTGCTCACTTGCCAATAAGACCCTTACTGATTTCCATGATTCGGCTTCAATTAACTTCAATGGAGTTTGTATTTTGGGATTTGCGATCTGTGTGCGCTTCCCGCACTGCATTCAAATTGCACTGCCCTTGTGATCAGCAGCAGGTGTTAGTTTAATCTTAATGACACCCCAAATGAGGTTCGCAAACATAATGTATTTGTCCACACCGGATTGCATGGTACAAAAGTACCATAAGACCCGGTTGCAGTGCGGTTCCAAAATAGGTGCATGCACCAATTTGGTGCAATGAGGTGTGATTTGAGCCCATTCAAAAGGAAGTCTGTGTGTTGCTTAATTCTGACCCATGAACCATCTGTGTTAATTAATTCTGACCCCTGAAGCCTATGCTTTATTTAATGCTAAACATGGGAGCGGCTCCTCCCCAGATTTAATTTTGAATATCTGCATATTGGGTGTCTACGTGTAGAGCACTGGTCAGTTACTAATAGTTTCAATTGTATAGCTCATAACCTGGGGCATTTGTAAATATTTACATTTACACTGTCCTATGTGCATGCAGTGTGCATGGTAATGCACACATGTAGGAGTGACAGGCCCAAACAGTTACCTTTGTCTTTCTCATTAAACTCCAGTGCAAAATGTGTACACTAGAAAAGAATAGGATTGATGTTTGAGGTTCAGGAGATGATGGCAGTAGGATTTAGTAATAATTTTGGCTATTCAGTGAACTAAATAGGATGTTTGTCAACTTACCCAGTAGAACCTCCAACTGCAGGGCAGGTCATAAATTTAGCAGTAGTATTACTTCAAGTGCATCCCCGGCCAAATAAAATTAATAGGAATGAGGTTTAGGTTCAGACTGATGTAGCATTAAGCCCAAACTTTGGCTGTTCGGCAAATGCAGGAACTAAATACACTCTTTGTCCACCTTCTGAGCTAAATCTCCGACTGCAGGGGGGGTTATACAATTAGCAGTGTTATTACTACCAATGCTAAATTTGACAGCTTCCTGCTCAAGGCTCCTGGCCACTAGGAAGCCAGTAGCTCCCACAGCCCTAGCAACCAGTGAAGAATCTCTGGCTCCATTAAATTAATAGAGATGAGGTTCTGACCAATGTAAGATGCTGCTCAACATTCAGCAAACAGGTGAACTAGGTGGTGTATTTGCCCACCAAGCCGAACCTCCAGACGCAGTCTAATAGCTCCCCTTAGGGCGTGGGAGGGGAGCCATGCCCTGTGCTGAAATCAAAACAATGGTTGGTTTGTTGCTTTGCAAACAAAAAGTACTTGATGGAAGGTAAAGATAATATATAAATGTGGCGCTTACTCAATATAAACAATATAAAGTGCAATAGCTTCACATGGATCAGAAACTTCTGGTCTCGGCCACGACCGGAAGTGACGTCAACTGGCTCCTCCCGATGCATTGCGTCACAGATCATGTGACTTTATCAAGGGTTTCTTGATGGAAGGTATTGCTTTAGCTTTCATCCATCCAAAGAACCCTACTGCATGTACATTTAGCACATATGCCACATACGTGATTGTGAAGGAAATTTTTTTATCAAAATGTTATTTTTAAAAAAATAACAAACATGTCATACTTACCTGCTCTGTGCAGTGGTTTTTCACAAAGCAAACCAGATCCTCTTCTTCTTGGGTCCCTCACTGGAGATCTGGACTCTTCCCCCTTGCTGAGTGTGCCCATAGCAAGCCGGTTGCGATTAAATATTTTAATACAAAACCCCACTTGGGTTAAAAAAAACAGACACCCAGGACCTGGCAGGATCAAATGCTGGGTGCCTTACAGCTGCTGCTCTACTGTCCTTTTAAAAGCAATCCACCAACGATTGCCTTTTAGAGGACAATAGACACTGCCACCTATGTTAAAGAGCCTATGAACTACAAATGCTTTTCTCGGTACATGCAGTAAGTATAGGGGCTGTAAATTACTCTGATACATCCTGAGTAGGGATGAGCTTCGTGTTCGAGTCGAACCCATGTTCGACTCGAACATCGGCTGTTCGACCGTCCGTCGAATTGCGAACGATATGGGCCGTTCGCGCCAAATTCGTGTGGCGCGTCACGGCCCATAATTCACTGCGGCATCGCAGTGCATTGCTGGCTGATGATTGGCCAAGCATGCACTATGACCCGCATGCTTGGCCAATCACAGCGCCGTCAGTAGAGAGAGCTGTAATTGGCCAAAGCCAGGGTGGCTTTGGCCAATTATGGCTCAGGGGATTTAGTACACACCCCACACTATATAAGGCCGCCTGCACGGCGGCCCTGTGTAGTGTGTGTTCCGGTGTGCTGAGAGATAGAGAGAGAGAGAGACAGTGTCATTTGATTTGAGTTAGATAGATTAGGCAGAACAGTCAGTCAGTTAGCTGCACTTACAGTGTATTGTGTATATATATGCATCCCAGGTGTTGCATATATATATATACACTGTATTCAGTTTAGCTAGATCCGTTCCTGTTATCTTCTATCTAGACTATTTAGTGCAGTGTGTCCTGCTCACAGTGTTCAGCTAGATCCGTTCCTGCTATTTACATTCAGTGCAGTGCGTCCTGCTCACAGTGTTCAGCTAGATCCGTTCCTGCTATTTACATTCAGTGCAGTGCGTCCTGCTCACAGTGTTCAGCTAGATCCGTTCCTGCTATTTACATTCAGTGCAGTGCGTCCTGCTCACAGTGTTCAGCTAGATCCGTTCCTGCTATTTACATTCAGTGCAGTGCGTCCTGCTCACAGTGTTCAGCTAGATCCGTTCCTGCTATTTACATTCAGTGCAGTGCGTCCTGCTCACAGTGTTCAGCTAGATCCGTTCCTGCTATTTACATTCAGTGCAGTGCGTCCTGCTCACAGTGTTCAGCTAGATCCGTTCCTGCTATTTACATTCAGTGCAGTGCGTCCTGCTCACAGTGTTCAGCTAGATCCGTTCCTGCTATTTACATTCAGTGCAGTGCGTCCTGCTCACAGTGTTCAGCTAGATCCGTTCCTGCTATTTACATTCAGTGCAGTGCGTCCTGCTCACAGTGTTCAGCTAGATCCGTTCCTGCTATTTACATTCAGTGCAGTGCGTCCTGCTCACAGTGTTCAGCTAGATCCGTTCCTGCTATTTACATTCAGTGCAGTGCGTCCTGCTCACAGTGTTCAGCTAGATCCGTTCCTGCTATTTACATTCAGTGCAGTGCGTCCTGCTCACAGTGTTCAGCTAGATCCGTTCCTGCTATTTACATTCAGTGCAGTGCGTCCTGCTCACAGTGTTCAGCTAGATCCGTTCCTGTTATCTTCCTACTGACAGGCAGGCTTGTCTGGTTACAGTATATAAAGCTACCTGAAGAAAATTACAGGTGTTCTTTTTGATCCTATTAGTACCACGGTCAGGCAGCTAGACTATTTACATTTAGTACAGTGTGTCCTGCTCACAGTGTTCAGCTAGATCCGTTCCTGTTATCTTCCTACTGACAGGCAGGCTTGTCTGGTTACAGTATATAAAGCTACCTGAAGAAAATTACAGGTGTTCTATCCCAGCTTAGTGCAGCTACAGGCCATTAGTATGTCTGGAAGGCCAAGAAGGAGAGGCAGACAGTCACAAGCCAATAAGAGAGGGCAAGCAGGCTCTGTGTCTAGTGCTGGTCGTGGAGACGGTGCATCCTCATCAGCACGTGGCCATGGGACACGCTTGGCCTTTTTTTCGGCAGCTGGCCGTGTTGAGCCGCAACATGCGGAAGACTTGGTCGAGTGGATGACCAAGCCGTCCTCATCCTCCTCATCCTCTCTCACCCATGCCCAGGGTGCTTTGTCTGGCAAAGCAGCGGCCTCTTCCCTCAGCTCAATGTCATCAGTGACTCCTTCCCTAGCTCCACCATGTCCTCATGAGGATTCCCTCGAACTGTTTGACCACAGTGTTGGGTACATGCTCCAGGAGGATGCCCAGCGTTTGGAAGGCTCTGATGATGATACTGAGCTCGATGAAGGCAGTAACATGAGCACGGACAGAGGGGGTGCCCAAGAAGGACAGCAATCTGGCAGTCATGCTCCCCCTGCTGCAGCATACTGCCAGGTTTGCTCCAGTGATGAGGAGGGAGGGGATGATGAGGTCACTGACTCAACGTGGGTGCCTGATAGGAGAGAGGAGGAGGAGGAGGAGGAGGAGGCGGCACATCACCAACGAGGCAGGATGCCCTCCAGGGGCCAGCCTAAGGGCAGCACATTGACTGCATCACACCCCAAAGCTCCACATGTGCAGGGCACTGCAGTCTCTGCGCGTTATTCAAAAAGTTCTTTGGTGTGGGCCTTTTTTGAGACGAGTGCATCAGATCGCACCGCTGCTATTTGCAACATATGTCTCAAGCGTATCTCGCGTGGCCAAAACATCTCCCGCTTGGGTACCACATGCTTGACCAGACATATGTTGACCTGCCATGCAGTTCGTTGGCAAGCGTATCTGAAAGACCCACACCAAAGAACAAAGAGGATCTCTCCTTGCTCCTCATCAGCTGAGATTTCCAACCCCACTAGACCTTCAGTCCTCTCTGAGACCTGCAGTGAGAGGAATGAAGGTGTAGAATTAGGTGTGTCACAGCCAAGTACTTGTGGGCAATCTGCTTTTGGTACACCGACGTCAGATTGTACCAGGCAAATTTCCCTGCCCCAGCTGCTGCACCGCCGAAAGAAGTTTGCTCCCAGCCATCCACATGCCCAGCGGTTGAATGCTAGCTTGGCAAAATTGCTAGCACTTCAACTGCTGCCTTTTCAGTTGGTAGACTCTGCCCCCTTCCGTGAGTTTGTGGAATGTGCGGTTCCTCAGTGGCAGGTACCCAAACGCCACTTTTTCTCACGGAAGGCGATTCCGGCTCTCTACCGGCATGTGGAAGGCAATGTCCATGCCTCGCTGGACAGGGCGGTCAGCGGTAAGGTGCATATTACCGCTGACTCATGGTCCAGCAGGCATGGACAGGGACGTTACTTAAGTTTCACGGCGCATTGGGTGACTCTGCTGGCAGCTGGGAAGGATGCAGGACAAGGTGCAGTAGTGTTGGAGGTTGTTCCGCCACCACGCCTCCAAAATGCTGATTGTGACACACCTCTCTCCTCCACCCCCTCCTCTTCTTCTTCCTCCATGGCCTCTTCCTCGGAACCAGCGGTGCTCCGTAGGCGTTCAAGGGGCTACGCAAGTACGCAGGCCAAAAGATGCCATGCGGTGCTTGAGCTGGTGTGCTTGGGGGACAGGAGCCACACTGGGGCAGAGGTTCTGTCAGCTCTGCAGGGGCAGGTTCAGAGGTGGTTGACGCCACGCCAACTTAAGGCAGGAATGGTGGTTTGCGACAATGGCACCAACCTCCTCTCTGCCCTCCGACAGGGACAACTGACCCATGTGCCCTGTTTGGCTCACGTCCTTAACTTGGTGGTGCAGCGGTTCTTGGGCAGGTACCCGGGCTTACAGGATGTCCTGAGGCAGGCCAGGAAAGTCTGTGTGCATTTCCGCCGGTCATATAATGCCAGTGCTCGGCTGACGGACCTCCAAAAGGAGTTTAACCTGCCCAAGAACCGCCTAATCTGTGACATGCCCACCAGGTGGAACTCGACGTTGGCCATGCTGCAGCGGCTGCACACGCAGCAGAGGGCCATCAATGAGTACCTGTGCGACTATGGCACCAGGACAGGGTCAGGGGACCTTGGTTTTTTTTCCCCACGCCAGTGGGCCATGATCAGGGATGCATGCACTGTCCTGTCACCATTCGAGGAGGCCACGAGGATGGTGAGCACTGACAGTGCATGCATCAGTGACACTGTCCCCCTTGTCCACCTGTTGGAGCACACGCTGCGTGGAATAATGGACAGGGCACTTGAGGCAGAACAGAGGCAGGAAGAGGAGGACTTCCTTAGCTCTCAAGGCCCCCTTTATCCAGACAGTGTTCCTGCGTGCCCGCCGATCACACAGGAAGAGGACGAGGAGGAGGAGGAGGAGGAGGAGGAAGATTGTGTCAGTATGGAGGTGGAGCCTGGCACTCAGCATCAGCAGTCTTTAAGGGATCAGTCCCAAGGAACACATGGACTTGTACGTGGCTGGGAGGAGGTGGCTGCGGACGTTGTTGTCCTTAGTGACCCAGAGGACTCCGGACCGAATGCCTCAGCAAACCTACGCTGCATGGCCTCCCTGATCCTGCAAAGCCTGCGTAAGGATCCTCGTATTCGTGGTATCAAGGAGAAGGACCAATACTGGCTGGCAACCCTCCTTGATCCACGTTACAAGGGTAAGGTTGCGGACCTTATCTTGCCATCGCAGAGGGAGCAGAGGATGAAACATCTTCGGGAGGCCTTGCAGAAAGGTCTGTGCAACGCGTTCCCAGAGACTGGGAGGTTACAAACTCCTGTTTCTGGACAACGTGTTGCTGAGGCTTCGGTCAGTCAAAGAAGGAGCGGTGGAGAAGGTGGCCGTCTGACCGATGCGTTCAGACAATTTTTTGGTCCGCAGCCCCAAGGTATGATCGGTTCCAGCAACCATCGCCAGCGTCTGTTTTACATGGTGCAGGAATACCTAGGGGCAAGATCAGACTTGGACACCTTTCTCACCGAAAATCCTCTGGGTTACTGGGTCTTGAGGATGGATCACTGGCCAGAGCTTGCACAGTATGCAATTGAGCTACTGGCCTGTCCTGCATCCAGCGTTCTTTCGGAACGTACATTCAGTGCTGCTGGAGGCGTGGTAACCGATCACAGGGTGCGTCTGTCCACTGACTCGGTCGATCGGCTGACCTTCATAAAAATGAATCAGTCTTGGATCACCACCAGCTACCAAGCACCTGATGCTGATGTAACTGAATAATTTTTTTCAGATCCCTTCAAAGACTGCCTATGCTGATGCTGAGTGATTATCCCTGAGTAATTATCCTCTTCCTCCTCAATCATCACGCTGATAGCTTGTAAGAACATTTTTGGTTCTGGGCGCCACCACCAGTGCCTAAGGCCCAATTTTTCTGCCCCTGTCTAACAGGGGCGTGTAATTACAATTTTTGATGCAATACTTTGCAGCAGTGCTCGTTCCTGCGTTCCAACTAGAGTGTCTGTGAGGGGTTGCAGTGTTGTGGCACCAGCACCAGTGCCTAAGGCCCAATTTTTCTGCCCCTGTCTAACAGGGGCGTGTAATTACAATTTTTGATGCAATACTTTGCAGCAGTGCTCGTTCCTGCGTTCCAACTAGAGTGTCTGTGAGGGGTTGCAGTGTTGTGGCACCAGCACCAGTGCCTAAGGCCCAATTTTTCTGCCCCTGTCTAACAGGGGCGTGTAATTACAATTTTTGATGCAATACTTTGCAGCAGTGCTCGTTCCTGCGTTCCAACTAGAGTGTCTGTGAGGGGTTGCAGTGTTGTGGCACCAGCACCAGTGCCTAAGGCCCAATTTTTCTGCCCCTGTCTAACAGGGGCGTGTAATTACAATTTTTGATGCAATACTTTGCAGCAGTGCTCGTTCCTGCGTTCCAACTAGAGTGTCTGTGAGGGGTTGCAGTGTTGTGGCACCAGCACCAGTGCCTAAGGCCCAATTTTTCTGCCCCTGTCTAACAGGGGCGTGTAATTACAATTTTTGATGCAATACTTTGCAGCAGTGCTCGTTCCTGCGTTCCAACTAGAGTGTCTGTGAGGGGTTGCAGTGTTGTGGCACCAGCACCAGTGCCTAAGGCCTAATTTTTCAGCTCCTGTTCAACAGGGGCATGTAATTACAATTCTTGATCTAATATTTCACAGCAGGGCCCTGTGAGGGCTTACAGTGTTTTGGCCACAGCAACACCTAAGGCCCAAATTTCTGCTGAGTATATAGGGCAGGACCCTACTTTCAAACATCTAACTTACAAACGACTCCTACTTGCAAACGGAAGGAGACAACAGGAAGTGAGATGAAATCTACCCATAGGAAGGGAAATTCTCTCATGTAAGAGTTAATATGGGAAAACAATTTCTCCTTTCCACTGATGCTTTCCAATCCTTGTTCCACAAAAAAACCCAAATTTTCAAAAAACATTTTTCATTGGGACAAAAAAGTGAGGTGAAATCTTCTGAAGAGGAGGAAAGACGCAAAACAAATGTCACAGGGGTGATAACCCTTCCCTATGTTTTCCAAAAAGCTTAGAAAAGATTTTTTGGCTGGAGCTAAACACATTAAAAATGTTCAAAATTACAAAGAGATTCTACTTAACAACAAACCTACAGTCCCTGTCTTGTTTGCACCGCCTGTATACTGCTGTTCAGAGTATATAGGGACCTTTCCTTATTTTAATTTGGGTGCGGGGTTCCCCTTAATATCCATACAAGACCCAAAGGGCCTGGTAATGGACTGGGGGGTACCCATGCCGTTTGTCTCACTGATTTTCATCCATATTGCCAGGACCCGACATGACATTAAACCCGCAAGCAGTTTTAAATGAGATTTTTTCCTTTAAAAATGACATTTGGTGCAGGGACTGTTCTAAACATGGGAAACACGCGTCACTTTACAGGCATACTATAGACACCCCCCAGGTACGATATTTAAAGGAATATTTCACTTTTTTTTTTTTTACTTTAAGCATCATTAAAATCACTGCTCCCGAAAAAACGGCCGTTTTTAAAAGTTTTTTTTGCATTGATACATGTCCCCTGGGGTAGGACCCGGGTCCCCAAACCCTTTTTAGGACAATACCATGCAAATTAGCCTTTAAAATGAGCACTTTTGATTTCGAACGTTCGAGTCCCATAGACGTCAATGGGGTTCTAACGTTCGTGCGAACTTGCGGTCCGTTCGCGGGTTCTGGTGCGAACCGAACCGGGGGGTGTTCGGCTCATCCCTACTCCAGAGGAGTTTTAATAGCGAGGAGCTCCCAGTCGCCAACATCGTAGTTCTTCTCCGCGGGAGAAAGTTTACGGGAGAAAAACCCCACAGGATGCATTAGGTCTTTGCTGCCCCTTCGTTGTGATAGTATTGCACCCACCGCTATTTCAGAAGCGTTAACCTCCAAAATGAACGGTAGTGAAGGTTCAGGATGGCTGAGGATTGGGGCCGAGGTAAACAGTTTTTTGAGATTCTCAAAGGCATCTTGGGCTGACTGGTTCCAGGAGAAACGGGCATTCTGTTTGGTCAACTGCGTGATGGGTGCAATTATGGCCGAGAATCCCCTGATAAATTTTCTATAAAAGTTTGCAAACCCGATAAACCGCTGAATTCCCTTCTTGTCTAGGGGTACCGGCCAGTCCAGCACAGCGGATACCTTCTGGGGATCCATTTTAATGCCTGTTGGAGAGATTATTAGTCCCAGAAATTGGATGCTTTGTTGCTCGAACTCGCATTTCTCTGCCTTTGCATAAAGTCTGTGTAAACAGAGGCGACCCAACACCCTGCGGACATGTTCTCGATGCAGATCAAGAGATTAAGAAAAGATCAGGATATCATCCAGGTATGCGATCACAAACACGTCTAGAAAGTCCCTGAGAACATTGTTAATCAGGTGTTCGAAGGTCGCAGGGACGTTGCAGAGTCCGAAGGGCATAACCAAGTATTCGTAGTGTTCGAATCGGGTCTGAAAAGCTGTTTTCCACTCATGCCCGGCCCGAATGTGGATCAGATTGTAGGCCCCTCTTAGATCGAGTTTAGTAAAGATAACCGCAGTCCTTAACTTTTGGAACAGTTCAGGTGTCAAGGGTAGGGGATACCGATTTTTAACCGTAATTTTGTTCAGTTCCCGGTAATCTATACACGTGTGAAGAGTCTTGTCCTTCTTGGTGACAAAAAATATTCCGGCACCTGCTGGGGAAGTTGAGTGGCGGATGAACCCTTTAGCCAAGTTCTCATCAACATATGTTTTTAGTGCCTCTTGCTCCTTTTCCGATAAAGGGAAGATACGTCCGAATGGAATCTTGGATCCTGGCAACAACTCAATTGGGCAGTCGTAGGGGCGATGAGGCGGAAGGGAGTCTGCCCCCTTCTTACTAAAAACATCGATGAACTCATGGTAATGTTTAGGTATGGACTGGCATAGTTTCTGGTCAGTGTCAAGGCATAGCAGAGTAGCTGAAGAGTCAGGGTCTCCCACCAGACGGTGTTCCTGACAGTAGCATGATACAAACTTTACTTCTCCAGAGACCCAGTTGATGTGCGGATTGTGGGCTTGAAGCCAGGGAATGCCCAAGATAATTGGAAAAAGAGGAGATGTAATGGCATCAAGGGTCAGCAGTTCCTTATGTTGAGAAGAAGTAGTAGCAGGCAAGGGAAGAGTTTCCTGAATTACTTGTCCAGATCTAATGCGGGAGCCATCAGCTAAGAAAACAGAAAGTTCATGGGTTTTAGTCCGTAATGGGATGTTATGTTGGCTGGCAAAGGTCAAGTCAATAAAGCAGCTGCAAGCTCCCGAGTCAATGATGGCGTTGACTGGAATTATCTTTTCCTGGAGCTGTAACGAGAGAGGAATGGCAAGGTGGGTAGAGTTGGCAGACAAAGCAGAGAGATTGGTAGACATAGAGGATGAGCACTTACTTATCTTGACTGGGCAATTATGGACATAGTGACCAGTTCCACCGCAATAGAGGCATAGGTTAAGTTGACGACTATGTGCTCGTTCTTCAGGGGACAAGGCAGGTCGCATTAGTCCTAGCTGCATGGGTTCTGAAGTGTCGGGCGTGGTGTTGACTGGATTCATACTGGGTGAAGGTAAGTAACGTGCTGCAGGAACCGGAGCTCGTGCTGTCATCCAGGCCGGGTGGGTTTGCTGGGCAGAGCGTTCGGATCGACGTTCTCGAAGACGACGGTCAATCTGGATTGCCAAGGAAATCAATGCTTCAAGAGTGTCTGGTATGCCAACTCGAGCAAGTTCATCTTTTAGCCCTTCAGATAGGCCCATGCAGAACTGATGACGCAGGGCCGCATTTTTCCACTGCGTGTCCGCGCTCCAGCGTCTGAAGTCAGTGACATAGTCCTCAGCCAGTCTGCGGCCTTGCTGGAGCGCGAACAGGGCTGACTCAGCTGTGGCAGTCCACTGAGGGTCCTCATAGGGTTGAGCCATGGCTTCAAAAAAGGAGGGTAACGATTGGGTTAAGGCTGAGTCCGCCTCCAGTAAACGGTGAGCCCAGGTCTGGGGTTCCCCTTGTAGGAGGGAAATCACAAACCCCACTTTGGTAGCTTCCAGTGAAAAGGTTCGGGGTTGTAGAGCAAAGAAGAGTTGGCAGGCATTGCGAAAGGCCCGAAACTTGGTCCGATCCCCGGAAAACCTCTCTGGGATGGGGACCCTTGGTTCAGGTGGGAGCATCACCACGGAGGGAGCATGAGCAGGCGGTGTTGGAGCTGCGGCTGAGGAGGAAGCCATGGGACTAGGGCCAGCGAGATTCTGAACTTGTCCCTCAAGTCTGGTATAATTGTCCTGAAGGGCTTGCACCGCTTGAGTGAGGGCCGCAAGGTGCGTGCAGATCTCCTTCATCGGGGAGGTCTCTCCTGCAGGCTCAGTCATGGCTGTTTCGTACTGTTAGGTACCTGGTAGTGAGCCTGACTTGTAGGAGAATGGGGACAAGGGGGACAAGGTTTTTTGGGGGCTACCCCAAAGCACCCTCCCAATGTTGAGGGCATGTGGCCTGGTATGGTTCAGGAGGGGGGGGGCGCTCTCTCGTCCCCCCCTCTTTTCCTGCGGCCTGCCAGGTTGCGTGCTCAGATAAGGGTCTGGTATAGATTTTGAGGGGGACCCCACGCATTTAAAAAAAAAAATTCGGCCGGGGTTCCCCTTAATATCCATACCAGACCTGAAGGGCCTGGTATGGAATTTAGAGGGACCCCCCCACATCATTTTTTTTTTAATTTTGGTTCGGGGTTCCCCTGTGGGTAATTCCCATGCCGTTTTTATCAATGAACTTTTATGTGTATTGTCGGACCGGCAATTCATTATAGCCGCGAGTAGTTTTAAATTACTTTTTTTCCTTTGAAATGTCATTTTGCTGTCAGACTGTTCTAAACACAGGAAACATGCGCCCCTTTACAGGCATACTATAGACATCCCCCAGGTACAAAATTTAAAGGGATATTAAACGCTTATTGTTTCACTTTAAGCATTATTAAAATCACTGCTCCCGAAAAAACTGCCGTTTTTAAAACTTTTTTTGCATTGATCCTTGTCCACTGGGGCAGGACCCAGGTCCCCAAACACTTTTTATGACAATACCATGCATATAAGCCTTTAAAATTAGCACTTTTGATTTCTCCCATAGACTTTTAAAGGGTGTTCCGCGGCTTTGGAATTTGCCGCGAACACCCCAAATTGTTCGCTGTTCGGCGAACTGGCGAAAAGCCGATGTTTGAGTCAAACATGAGTTCGACTCGAACTCGAAGCTCATCCCTAGCAGGGAGAGCATGCCAAGTGTCCAGCAAGATCAGCAAGATCAAGTTTCAGCAAATGCTCTTTTAGTCAGAGCTCACGCCAAAGCAGAGGCAGCTCGTGTTCAGCTAGAATTTGCTGAGAAAGAGGCTGCCATTATGAAAGAAAAATAAGAACAGGAAGCAAAGTTGCATATACTTCAGCATCAGTGTGCAGCTGCTGCTGCAGCAGCAGGGGCTGCAGCTTATGCTGATATTGAGAGGTCTGGAAGTGGGTCTATCCACGAAGGCCCAGATGTGCCTGAGAAACCCCATTCCTCAAGAGAACGTACAAAGGAGTATGTCCAAGAACTTTTAAACAGCAATGCAACAAAACAACAAAACAGTTTCCCAATCCAGAGTCAGCTGAATTTAAACCAGAACTAGCAGAACCTCTGAGTGTACGAAAACAAACCCATGAAGTCAGCAGTGCCAGAACAATTAAAGATGAACCATTAGAGACATATAGGAACAGGCCAAGTGAATCCTTACTACAGCAACCCAAACCCAGAGCAGACAAGATGTCACTAAATATCTTATCTGTGAAGAAATGGTTAATTCAGGCTTTTTCAAGTTTGATGACAGCCCCGAGAATTACTGGGCATGGAAGTCTTTTTTTCTGAATGCAGCCAAAGACTTATGCCCCGTACACACGATCGGACATTGATTGGACATTCCGACAACAAAATCCATGGATTTTTTCTGACGGATGTTGGCTCAAACTTGTTTTGCGTACACACGGTCGCACAAAGTTGTCGGAATTTCCGCTCGCTAAGAACACGGTGACGTACACCACGTATGATGAGACTAGAAAAGGCCATTTCAGAACCAAGTGCGGCACCCTTTGGGCTCCTTTTGCTAATCTCGTGTTAGTAAAAGTTTGGTGAGAGACGATTCGCACTTTTTCAGACTCGTGGTTTTCAGGTCGTTTTCTGCTGTTAAGTTTGTGCTTGTGGGTTTGTATCTGCTCTTCAGTGCGTGCAAGCAAGCTACGCGTGACTTTGTCATTGTGTTCTTGTTCGTTCGTTACTGTTTTTCAGGTCGCTCTTCACAGGCCTTGCTGTTCTTCAGTTCGTTCTGTTACTTCGTTCTGAGCAGCCGACCGTTTTCTAGCCATGTTGCGTATACGTACTCCTCGTAGAGTTCGTGCTGTGCAGGGGCTTGGTGTTGGGGTCCTGACCTTGACACAAGTCCAGTCCATGAACAGGGTGGGGAAGAGTTCATGGACCAAGAATTGGTTGCTTCAGTGTGACCAGTTCTGTCATATGCCTTTGCTCCGTGAGATCCATGAGAATAATCCTGATAATTTCAGGAACTTTCTCCGGATGACGGACACTGTATTTCACCGTTTGTTGGCTTTGCTGATCCCTTATATTAGCAGGCAGGATACCTGCATGAGGCAAGTCATCACTCCGGAGCAGAGGCTCGTCGCCACCCTGCGGTACTTGGTGACAGGGAGAAGCCTGCAGGACTTGAAGTTCTCGACAGGCATCTCCCCCCAGGCTCTGGGGATCATTATCCCAGAGACCTGTTCTGCCATCATCCAGGTCCTGCAGGAGGAGTATATGAAGGTAAGATTTTTATCCTTTAATATCACATTTTATTGTATATAATGTTTGCTAATAAATTGTATTTCTTTCCTCATTCCCTAATTACCATGATTGTAATATGCTGTTAATGTCCCCTTTGTCCTCATGCATGCTGGATTTTATGTCATTATTTTTGTTGTCCTTCATACATATTTGCCTTCACTTACCTCCCCAGCATGGTCTCCTGCCCTGTATTCACCTCATGTAATTACTTAACAATGTATTTGATCAACTCAATAGTAGTGCTTTACCCCAAACACCCCTAAAATGTTTTGAAATGTGATTGGTGCATCAAATTCAGACAGAGTGCCAGAGGCTTTTTTGGGGGGGTCCCCAAATCATTTTGAACCCTCCCTCCCCCCAACTGCTAAGTCAGCTGATACCAATTCTTTATCTATCCTCAATCATCTATCTGCTGACTTTGCCAAACCCATACACACTATACTCATCTCTTCTGTGCTCAGATTTATGGATGAATTCCCCAAAGCATGTAGTGCAAGGGCCTGCCTGTATACTTTCAAATGGTACTGTTTAAAGTTTTGGTATCCTATTATTATCTTGATAGGTAATAGCAGAATGTCCAAATGTGCTAAAATGTGTACAGTGTGTATTTATATCTTTGTATTATGACACTTCTTACCTGTCCAGTGGGCTGTCAATAGTGTAACTAAGGAGGGTCTGTTCAAAGTAATACCCATTATATAGGCATTCATCTCTCAATTAAGTGGAGAGGGTTACCTGTCCAAGAGTCCCTCCCCCTATAATGTTAGAAATGGCTCATGAGAGGGGGAGGGGGAATCTGATAGTTGTACCTTATACTTTGGTCTTTAAAAATTCCCATACATAAATGGTATCTTGATGGTGGCCAAGAATGTTTGTGTCTAATCTGCTTTCCCTGTTTATGTGCAAAAAGACTAATTTTTTTTTTGTTTTACTCCACAGTTTCCTTCCACGCCACAGGAATGGCAGACTGTGGCCTCCCACTTTGGCCAGCGGTGGGACTTTCCTAACTGCAGAGAGGGAATTGATGGGAAACACATCCACATCATCCCACCACCCAACTCGGGGTCGTACTATTATAATTATAAGGGGTTTAATAGTATTGTGATGTTGGCGGTGGTGTCGGCTACTTATGAATTCCTGTATGTGGACATGGGGAAGAATGGCCGGATGTCCGATGGTGGAGTCATCACCCAGACAGAGTTCTACAGGCATCTCCAGAATGGCAGCTTGGACTTGCCACCTCCAGAAGACAATGTGGAAGGACTCACATTCTTTTGCGCTGGGGCACCATCTTATGCGGCCATTCCCGATGAGGACCCTCACCCCGGACCAGAGGGTTTTTAATTACCAGCTGGCCAGAGCCAGAAGAGTGGTGGAGAACACGTTTGGAATCATGGCCAGCCGGTTCCGCCTATTTCTTACACCCATACACATGGCGGAGTACAAACTGAATCACATTATCCTGGCGTGCTGTGTTCTACACAACTTTTTACGGCAACATTCCGCCAACTATGCTGGCTCAGTTGGGCCTGAGGCCGGAATTCAAAATGAACCAACCCTGATGAGTGGCCATCCTGGCTTGCCCCCCCTGAGTGCCCATGATGTCCAGCTAAGATACCTTGAATTCTTTGCGGGTAGGGGGGCTATCAATATGCCAGACAATGTCTAAAACCTTTTTCAAAAAACAATAAGCAAATCTTTGGTGACATTTACTGCTTGTGTTTGTTTTAGCTGACCCTGACAGAAATGTGGTGAGTCCTGAAATTGGCGTGATTGTGTAACCTTACAAAGCACTGTTGGGTGTTATTTACTAAAGGCAAAGACACTTTGCACTACAAGTGCACTTGAAACTGCACTTGTAGTGCAAAGTGGATTTACCCTTAGGAAATAACACCCATTGTCACAGAAAACAGCAATTAGAGCACCACAAAAGTGTTGTAGCGTTAAGACAATAATCCACACATTCTTGATTAACAAGCTTTTTAATACCTGCACAATCACATGTGCATTTAGAAAAGGTTTTTAAAACAAACCAAAATGTTTGTTGTATAACAATTTTTGGGGTCACATTAGAAAAAGTAGAAATGCCCATTTAAGATAAAACAGGCATGTTTAAAACCAACAAGAAAGACACAAATCTTGATCTTACAAAGTTCACATTTGGTAGAACTTGAAGGCAATATCAGACATGAGTATTTAGAAACTGTGTTTGATATTGCGTTCAGATGGGGTGAAGTCACCCCCGGAAAAGCCAAATTTTGAAGATGCACACAAATAATAGCCGAATGTCAACATGTGCTACCTGCCATCACGGGTGATCAAGGGACGTGTTTTGGGGGTGCAACCCCTTCCTCTCAGCTACTTTATTATTGAGGAAGGGGTTGCACCCCCAAAACGCGTCCTTTGATCTCCCGTGATGGCAGATAGCACATGTTGACACACTGTGTGCCTCTTCAAAATTTGGCTTTTCTCCAATTTGACAAAAAATTTTACAAAATTGTAGCACACCAAAAAACAAAGGGATTTGGAGGGGTTTTAAACTCTCCCCAAAACATCAATGATGTTCTTATTTTTTTGAAGAACATCATTGATGTTTTTCTTGATGTTTCCAAGTCCCTATTACACCCCATGATCTCCCCAATCAGGATCTGTGCACTTTCCGAGGTGAAAGGATCTGGATCCACAACATCACGATCACCTAAAAAGATAGAAACCAAAAAAAAACATTTATTATAAATATGCCGGCATCCATCTCTTACGTGAGCCTGTGGTCGCAGACACTCACCTGTTGTGGTGCCAATTTCCACCATGTCTTCCTCCTCCTGCACTGTTTGTCTTGGGTGGATTTCCCCTTCTTCCAGAGGTGGGGGGTTTCTGGTCTCCTGGTATGAGGGGTGTCCTCCGAGTCTTTTCTCCCCAATGTAAAAAAAAAATGGTATACTTATCACACAGATATTTGATGGCAGAACCATAAATATGAAACATTGTTTGGAAATGGGGTACAATTTGTTTTGGGGCCAGAGTTCCAAGATGTAGCATTTTTCTTGTCCTTTGTCAAGCTTGAATACTTTACCTGTCTTGTACAAGCTTCACAGATGGAGACACCCCTATAGTATACACTGGAGCACCTGTGTGGGCCCCCTAATAAAAAGGGTGTTCTTGTGTCCCACACTAGTGCTACAGCGTCCAGATGTGAAAACTGCTGCTGAGTGTCCTCTCCTTACACAGAATCTAGTTTGCATTTCATTCTAGTTACAAACCCATCTACCCAACCAAATTAGTTTCAGACAAGTAGGCCCTAAAAAATGTGGCCAAATGCATATGGCCAAAACCATGGTGTTTTCTAGGTCGAACGAACAATGTTTGATACGAACGAATAATGTGCCCATGAACATGAAAGTTGCCATTTTAAACTGGACAACAGTTAGGAAAAGCACATGGAGCAGCTCAAACGTAATAAACATAAAAAGCATAGGAACACAGCACAACTACTTACTTTTTTGCAGCACTCTCCGGATCTTTCTGTACTGCTCGTGCTCTCTTAATTTCAGGTCCGACCACCGCTTCCTGAGCTGATCTTTCGATCGGCGTACCCCGAAATTCTGGTGCAGACTTTTGACCACTTTCGCCCTGATCTTGGCCTTTCGGACATTGGGGTTGGGGTAAGGTCCATACTTTCCATCATAGTCGGCCCTCTTCATTATGTCGACCATCTCCAACATCTCCCCAAAGGACATATTTGAGGCCTTAAATCGTCTCCTTCTGGATCCAGACGTTTCTGCCTCTGGGCTTTCCTCCTCCTCGTTGGTGTAATTATCTGACACCTGCTGTGTCTCCGCCATGTGCTCTTCCCCCACTGCGACGAACGAGAAGGGGTGGGGAATAGACTAAAAAGAACGTCAGGGGTGGGCGGAGTTTCACGTATGCGCAGTGTCTATAAAGCGTAACACGTGTGTGTAGTACGTACGATCTGTGAGCGGAGGAAGGAGTAACGGAGGCTCCGATCGTGATAGCGAAGGTAAGATTTAACATTGGGCCTATACTGCTTCTAGATTGAGGCCTGTATTTGCACAAATATAGAAGACTTTAGGCTGACATTAGGGTTTGTCTTGTGTTGTGTCTTGCAGTGAAAATGGATATCTTGAAAGATAAGGACTTTATGCCAATCTTCATTGATATGTTCAGGGAGCTGCCTTGTCTATGGCAGATAAACCACCCTGAATATAAGAACCAAACAAAGAGGAAGGCAGCGCTGGATAATTTGTTGGAATTTGTGAAAACGGTGATCCCCACGGCAGACATGACCTATTTGAAGGTTGTAATTGGTGGCCTGAGGAGCACTTATCTAAGGGAGCACAAGAAGGTCCAGGATTCCCAGAGGTCAGGAGCTGCAGATGACATTTATGTCCCCAGGCTGTGGTACTATGACAGACTACATTTTCTGGCAGGTCAGACTGAACCCAGGTCAGCACTCTTCCTTCCACGCTTTCTTTCACCTCAGCTGAGGCTTCTGATGTCCAACCTGGGCCTTCCAGGCAGCAACATGTGGAGGAGCCCAGCTTGAGCCAGGTATAGCATTCTTCTAAATATTTCTGGTTGTCCAATCAACAATGTTCAACAAGAAAAGGGGGGAAGGGAATTGGGACTTTAAATGAAATTGCGCCGGGTAGGGTCGCATATTTCCATCCCTATGACTACAATATATAAAAAGCCCCACAAGCAGAAGCGAGCGAGTGAGGGAAGGGGAAGTGGGACTTTAAATGAAGCCAATGGTTTGCAAGCCGACACATAACGGTGGGTCAATAGGATCTTTATTGCATATTCATACAAACAATGGTATCAAACAATGTCAAGATAACACTTGGTAAAATGTTAGTAGTGATAACCAAAGATCAGCATAAGGATCATTAGCATAGTCATCAAAGATAAAACAGGTAACATGAGTAATAACATAGGTATGAGAGAAAATAAAAACAAGGGATCACCAGGTGTCAGAATACGTAAATGATTAAAACAAGGTAATGCCTGCCAGGTAGCTGGCCTCAAAATCCTGTTGAAGGGTAATAACTTGTATAGTATGGATTGAAACAAAGGAGGGGAACTGGTAGCTCGACGCGTTTTGTGGTTCAAGACCACTCATCAGGAGCAGACATGTCATGTTTCTAGAATGTAAAGATAATAATATCATGGGTCAAAATTTAGAGTGGGTACATGGGGGCTGGTAATCCCCCAAAACAAAATTAATGGTACTCACAGCAGACAAGGGTAGACGGTGAATGGCCAGGCATGGCAAGCCGCCCGGAATCAGTGCCGAACCGGGAGCTGAGGCGGGCATCCCCGCCGCGGCGACCAAAACAGGCACCCCCCCAGGGGGCGATGCGGAGCCACGGGGCACCCTAGAGTAGAAAGTGGTAGATATGTGATAAAGTAACGGGGTTGGTGTGCAAGCAGGGAGATGGGGAGGGTGGAAGTGGGGGGAGGGGAGTGTGGGGGGGGGTTTTGGTGGGGATGTGAAGAGCCATGGTGGAGGAGGTGAAGAGAAGGTGGGAGTGAGGGGGAGATGTAGTGTGCCTCGAGCGCCGCACCGCCCCAGGTCGCCAAGAGCGCCCATATATAGGCTCCGCCGCGGGGAAGCCCGCCAACGTCACGCACGCGCTCTTGGTGACCTGGGGCGGTGCGGCGCTCGAGGCACACTACAGTGTGGTGGTGGTCCTCTCTCCACACCACTCATGTCACACAGGTAATGTCATCTCACCCCTAATTGCCCATTCCTCCTTGACTTTTTGCCTCACTTGCTGTATTCCCCCGCTTTCTCATCTCCCCCTCACTCCCACCTTCTCTTCACCTCCTCCACCATGGCTCTTCACATCCCCACCAAACCCCCCCCACTCCCCTCCCCCCACTTCCACCCTCCCCATCTCCCTGCTTGCACACCAACCCCGTTACTTTATCACATATCTACCACTTTCTACTCTAGGGTGCCCCGTGGCTCCGCATCGCCCCCTGGGGGGGTGCCTGTTTTGGTCGCCGCGGCGGGGATGCCCGCCTCAGCTCCCGGTTCGGCACTGATTCCGGGCGGCTTGCCGTGCCTGGCCATTCACCGTCTACCCTTGTCTGCTGTGAGTACCATTAATTTTGTTTTGGGGGATTACCAGCCCCCATGTACCCACTCTAAATTTTGACCCATGATATTATTATCTTTACATTCTAGAAACATGACATGTCTGCTCCTGATGAGTGGTCTTGAACCACGAAACGCGTCGAGCTACCAGTTCCCCTCCTTTGTTTCAATCCATACTATACAAGTTATTACCCTTCAACAGGATTTTGAGGCCAGCTATCTGGCAGGCATTACCTTGTTTTAATCATTTACGTATTCTGACACCTGGTGATCCCTTGTTTTTATTTTCTCTCATACCTATGTTATTACTCATGTTACCTGTTTTATCTTTGATGACGATGCTAATGATCCTTATGCTGATCTTTGGTTATCACTACTAACATTTTACCAAGTGTTATCTTGACATTGTTTGATACCATTGTTTGTATGAATATGCATTAAAGATCCTATTGACCCACCGTTATGTGTCGGCTTGCAAACCATTGGCTTCATTTAAAGTCCCACTTCCCCTTCCCTCACTCGCTCGCTTCTGCTTGTGGGGCAATCAACAATGTTAACTAGATGTTAGTTAGGAGTACTAATTTAGGATTGTGATTGATGAAGCAAAAACTAAAACCATGTCCCTTTTTCATACACAGGGAAGTTTCAGCCAGGTGGTGGCCGGGCCAAGCAGGCTGCCTGATATCCAGGTCCCTCCCCTACACCTGCAAAGACAAAGTGCCAGGAAGTGGAGTAACCTGGAGTAGACTGCCATAGGCCTCTTTTGGAAGGCTACAGAGGCCCTGAGAACCCTCCACACTGTGGAGGAGGACTTTGCTGGCATAACTGCCTGCAAAATGATGCAGAGGGAGGAGGGCCAATGACTCCTGTGTGAGTTCCTAATTTTGGAAGCTCTCAATAAGGGCTTGAGGGACCAAATAACATGTGCTACCCACATTTGTGACCTCACACATGGTCCTCCTCCTCCTCCTCCAGGTCCTACTCCTCCTCCTGCCACATCTCCAACACCAGAGCCACAGCGTGGAAGGAGGGGCGTGTCCAAGATGGCAACCTAGGAGGACGTGTGAGTCGGAGCTCTGCTGGATAACTTCTTAAATATCCTGTTTCCTGGCTGCTCTTCTGTGAGATTAACTATCCACAAAAGCCTGAATGCCATATTAAACATGGCGGTGGGCGAAAAAGCTACGTTTCCCGCAAATCCCGGAGGATATAGCCCCGATTGTGGACCCCCACGTGGCAGATTCTCCCCGACGGCTCTCAAATATGGCATTGCAGACGGAGGCTGGCGGCCCGGCTGAGACATCACAGCTGGAATTCCCGGAGGTGATGGCTGCAATTGCCTCCTGCCAGGCTACCCTAACAAGTAAAATGGAGTCGGTGCAACTTGATGTGAGCCTGATCCGGCAGGATCAGGACAAGCTTCGCTCGAGGGTGTCGGAGGTAGAGGAGCGAGTGGGGCTGACAAAAGACACAGTCACAGACCATGCTGTCTCCATCCGCACGCTACAGACTAAAGTCCGGGCTCTGGAATATAAAGTGGATGACGCGGAGAACCGGAACCGAAGAAACAACCTTTGGATCGTGGGCTTGCCGGAAGGAGCTGAGGGGAAGAACCCTACGGTTTTTGTGGAAGAGTTGCTGAAAACATTGCTCCCGGCTGCTCAATTCTCTCCCTTTTATACTGTGGAGCGCGCACACCGGATCCCTCCTGTCCCTGGTCCACCTGGCTCTAATCCCCGTACCCTGATCTTCCGTATGCTTAATTTTAGAGACCGGGATGCAGTTCTATGGGAAGCGCGCAAGGTTGGAGAGGTAAAGTTCCAAAATGCAAACCTGCTTTTCTTCCCGGATTACTCTGTCGAAACACAGAAATTACGCAGGTCATTTGATCATGTCAAAGCATAGCTGCGGGCACGGAACATCAAATATAGCATCCTTTTTCCGGCCAGATTGAGGGTGCAGGACGGCGAGACAGTGAAATTCTTTACATCTCCCCAAGATGCTGCCACCTGGCTTGAAGCTTTACCACATCAATGTTAAATGAGCTGATCTTTCCATCCTCTCCAGGCTGTTCTGGATTCTTTACTATGGACTAGAGGTTTTTGTTCTGCTAGCTGCCACCTTCCACTATCTGTGACCTGATAGAGACCCTGCTGCATGCATTTGCCACCATGATACTCTGCTGCACTGGATGATACGGCTGAGAAGTTTCTACTGTGTTCCTGGGACAGATGAAGCTTAATTCACTGGTAAGGACCTTATCGCTGCTCAAGTGGTTCTGGATGCACTGTCGAGTATCAGCTGCGTTTGAACTGAGATTTATGCCTTTTTTCGGTTATTATTTTTCATATTTTTTTATTTTTCTAACAATGTGGGATTTATCATTTTTGAAGAGTTACTTCTGCAGTTTTACCTTGTCCCAGATGCAAGGAGTACTGTTAACTCCATGAGATAAAGACGCCTGATAGACAAATGTGCAACATTCTGCCATGGTGGTAACAAATACAGTGAACTACTGAACTCTTGTTATTAGTATCTTTCACTGCACTACAAATACCAGGGACATGCGCAGGGCAATAATTTTTCACAGGTGATTGCTTGATTTTGGTTCATTTTGCACAGTCCTCTATGCTGTTTTTTTTTTTTTTGAGCTAAGGAAAGAATGAGATTAATGTCTCAGGTTTGTAACTAAGATAAGTGCCCCTGTAATAGCCCAGGAGAAATGTTTTCTATTAGCAATAATTTTCCAGCACCTCTGTTGTCTGGTTAGACAACACCATCTAACATAAGTGCACGCCCCTACCACGATTGTACTAGTTGGGATTTTTGGGTACTTGCACATCACCAGTTTAAAAGGGGGTGTGGGCGAGGGGGGGAAGTTTTCTGCAGTTGCAGATATTGGGGAAATGTATATGTTTTGCTTAACATTGGAGTTGCTTTTAAAACAATGGGGCTCTTTTGCCCTTTATTTCTATATTTTCTACTTACAGATGTACAGTTAGATCTGCCTTTTCTCATAGTACAACATTTTCAGATGGTGGATAGAATAGAGGTATTGTCCTTGAAGCCACGCAGGAGGTTGGCTGGGACTTGCGGATCCGGCACACTTCTCATGTATAATCTGTCCTGTGGCTAACACCTCCAATATTTCATGGACTGTCAGAGGATTAAATTCAGCCGTTAAGAGGTCTCTTGTTTTTAAATATTTGCAAAAATATACACCACACATTTGTATTATACAAGAGACACATCTGATCGGCTCCAGAATTCTTGGGCTTAAAAAGGCTTGGGTTGGGGCACATTACCATTCTACTTATTCAAATTACGCCAGGGGAGTGAGCGTTTTGATCCGCATGTCCCTCCATTTTCAGATTCTTGATGTCAAAACAGACACTGGGGGAAGATATGTGATTATTCATATGACTGTACATGCTAGAGGGCTGGTGTTAGTGGACCTTTATCTCCCCCCTCCTGTGAAGGCTCAACTTCTTTATGATATTATGCAAAATGTCATGGGATACTACACTCAAGAAGTATTTATTTTTGGAGATTTCAACCTGGTGCCCTCTCAGGAGGTGGATAGGCATCTCGTCGGATTTGCAGACCTGGGCGAGCACTTTTGCACTGACAGATGCATGGCAACATTTCCATCCTAAAGATAGGGAATATACTTGTCAGTTGGCCTCCTACAGAGCTCTATCCCGTATAGATTTGGCCTATGTGTCCAAGGGTGCGCTTTGCTGGACGAGGGAGGTTAAACATCTCCCAAGGGGAATATCAGACCATGCTCCCTTTAATCTTGTCATCTCCCTGGACAGACCATCTGGCGACTTTCCAGGTTTTGGGCGATGGACGACAGGATTCAGGAGGCAATGTCGGAGGCTATATGTAATTTTTGGCTGAGAAATAGAGAGTCCGCTGACCCCCTGATCCTCTGGGATACATTTAAGGCCTGGGTTAGGGGTGAATATATATCTTCATTGCAGAGGGAGGCTGCTCGGTCCCAGGAGCGGTTGGAGGGGGAGGCGGGAGAGAGTGAGGCGGTATATTTAAGATCCCCAACGGAACCTAATTATCAAATATGGCAAAGGGCTTTGAGGAAACTCTCCTTATTCAATGTAAAACAAACTAAGAAGTTTATGATGTACTCTCCGCAAGGGATATTTGAATATGGCAAAAAAATTGGGAGACTGTTGGCCTGGTTAGCACGTGGCCAATTAGGAACCACACATATTGCGGGTGTTCGGAGTGCTCAGGGGGAGTTGTTGACCTCACCAGAAGACATTAATGGTAGATTCTCCTCTTTTTTCCGTTATCTATATGCCTCCAGAACCAGCGGCGGCCCTGTGGCATTGCAGGAATATTTGCACAATATCCCATTCCCCACATTATCTGATGAACATAGGGCGATGCTAGATAAGGATATCTCCCTAGAGGAGGTCCAGACTGCTATTGGGGATCTACAGATAGGGAAGACCCCAGGGGTAGATGGACTCCCTACGGAGTTTTATTCTCAGAATATGGAGCTCCTTGCACCTAAACTTACGTCCCTTTTCTCTAAACTCGCTGGTGGAGATGCTCTGCCTGAATCAATGGAGGAGGCGATCATTGTATTGATCCCTAAGCCGGGTAAGGACCCTCAGGATTGTGCGTCGTATAGGCCCATTTCACTAGTCAACGTGGATGCTAAATTATTGGCAAAGATCCTTGCCACCCGTTTGTCATCAATCATATCGACACTGATTCACGTTGACCAGACCGGCTTTATGCCGGGCAAGGGGACAGATATTAACATCAGACGCCTCTTCCTTAACTTGTCCATGACTCATGACAACTCTGGACAAAGGGTGATCGCCTCTTTGGATGCTGAAAAGGCATTTGACTCTGTGGAGTGGGAATATCTTTGGGGCGTGCTAGAACGATTCAGTTTTGGCCCTGGTTTTCTCCAATGGCTACAGTTGTTATACCGAGCAACAAGGGCTAGGGTGCGCACCGGTGATAGGATCTCTGATCCCTTCCCACTCCACAGAGGCACTCGCCAAGGATGCCCACTGTCACCTAGTTTGTTTGCCCTTGCATTGGAGCCTCTGGCGATTTTAATTAGAGTCCTCGGAGGTCAAGGGGCTGCAGATTGGTAGACTTGAAGAGAAAATATCCTTATACGCGGATGATGCGTTGCTTTATTTGAATGATGCGGGACCGTCCTTACTGGCTGCCCTGGATCTGTTTGATAGATTTGGCAATGCATCAGGGATCCGCATAAACTGGTCCAAATCGGTCCTCTTTCCTCTGGATAGTGGGGCTCCTAGTGCGGCAGGCAATACTCCCCTAACGTGGGTATCGGAATTTAAGTACCTCGGGGTTCGGGTGTCCAGGGATGTTACCCAGTATTATGGCCTTAATATGCTTTCTCTGCTTCGTCTCCTTAAAAAAAGGTGCCATGCATGGTCCGGACTTCCTCTCAACTTACTGGGACGTATAAACATTTTAAAAATGATGCTTTTGCCCAAATTTACCTATCTTTTTAGAAATAGCCCGATCTGGCTCCCAGCGTCCTTTTTTCGGGAACTGGAAAAATATATTATTTCTTTTATCTGGAATGGTTCTATTCCACGATTAGCCAAATCCACATTGCAATTACCTACACAGATGGGGGGGCTAGCTCTCCCCAACTTCAGAATATATTACTGGGCGGCGATGTTGGTGACGACGTATTGGTGGTTCGAGGGGAAACGTTCTAACGCTGCGGTGTGTGTGGAGGCGGCGCGGCTGGGATCTATACAGGATCTACAAAATTTGGTGTACAGAGGGATGAAAGCGTATGTGGAACTGCCTGCTCCAACTAGAGCAACGCTTCAGGTATGGAGAATGGCTGGAAGGGGTTTTTCCCTTGTGGGGCGCTGGGCACCTGTACTTGGCTGTGACACACCTAATTCTACACCTTCATTCCTCTCAGTGCAGGTCTCAGAGAGGACTGAAGGTATAGTGGGGTTGAAGATCTCAGCTGATGAGGAGCAAGGAGAGGTCCTCTTTGTTCTTTGGTGTGGATCTTTTAGATACGCTTGCCAACAAACTGCATGACAGGTCAACATATGTCTGGTCAAGCATGTGGTACCCAAGCGGGAGATGTTTTGGCCACATGAGATACGCTTAAGACATATGTGCAAATAGCAGCGGTGCGATCTGATGCACTCGTCTCAAAAAAGGCCCACACCAAAGAATTTTTTGAATAACGCGCAGAGACAGCAGAGCCCTGCACATGTGGGGCTTTGGGGTGTGATGCAGTCAGTGTGCTGCCCTTACGCTGGCCCCTGGAGGGCATCCTGCCTTGTTGGTGATGTGCCGCCTCCTCCTCCTCCTCCTCTCTCCTATCAGGCACCCACGTTGAGTCAGTGACCTCATCATCCCCTCCCTCCTCATCACTGGAGCAAACCTGGCAGTATGCTGCAGCAGGGTGAGCATGACTGCCAGATTGCTGTCCTTCGTGGGTACCCCCTCTGTCCGTGCTCACGTTACTGCCTTCATCTAGCTCAGTATCATCATCAGAGCCTTCCAAACGCTGGGCATTCTCCTGGAGCATGTACCCAACACTGTGGTCAAACAGTTCGAGGGACAACTCAGGAGGACATGGTGGGGCTAGGGAAGGAGTCACTGAGGACATTGAGCCGAGGGAAGAGGCCGCTGCTTTGCCAGACAAAGTACCCTGAGCATGGGTGAGAGAGGATGAGGAGGATGAGGACAGCTTGGTCATCCACTCGACCAAGTCTTCCGCATGTTGCGGCTCAACACGGCCAGCTGCCGAAAAAAAGGCCAAGCATGTCCCACAGCAACGTGCTGATGAGGATGCACCGTCTCCATGACCAGCACTAGACACACAGCCTGCTTGCCTTCTTTTATTGGCTTGTGACTGTCTGCCTCTCCTTGTTGGCCTTCCAGACATACTAATGGCCTGTAGCTGCACTAAGCTGGAATATATATATATATATATATATATATATATATATATATATATATATATATATATATATATGTACTGATACTGCAGCTAGCAAAATCAACTGCCTGCCTGCAGTATGAGAACACCACCAACCTTCTACAGGTAGCTTTAGCTGAACACTGTGCAGAGCTCACAAAAAACTAACATGTAGCTTATTTAGCTGCCTGCGGTAGTGATAGGATCAGGAAAACACCATCAACCTTCTACAGGGAGCTTTAGGTGAACACTGTGCAGAGCTCGCAAAAAAATAACTTGTAGGTTTAGCTGAACACTGTGAGTAGGACGCACTACACTAACTTGTAGTTTTAGCTGAACACTGTGAGCAGGACGCACTACACTAACTTGTAGCTTTAGATGAACACTGTGCAGAGGTCTCACTATACTAACTTGTAGTTTTAGCTGAACACTGTGAGCAGGACGCACTACACTAACTTGTAGCTTTAGATGAACACTGTGCAGAGGTCCACTACACTAACTTGTAGTTTTAGCTGAACACTGTGCAGCTGAATGTGCATTCCGAAAGAACGCTGGATGCAGGACAGGCCAGTAGCTCAATTGCATACTGTACAAGCTCTGGCCAGTGATCCATCCTCAAGACCCAGTAACCCAGAGGATTTTCAGCGGGAAAGGTGTCCAAGTCAGATCTTGCCCCTAGGTATTCCTGCACCATGTAAAACAGGCGCTGGCGATGGTTGCTGGAACCAATCATACCTTGGGGCTGCGGACTAAAAAATTGTCTGAACGCATCGGTCAGGCGGCCACCTTCTCCACCGCTCCTTCTTTGACTGACCGAAGCCTTTAGCAACACGTTCTTCAGAAATAGGAGTTTGTAACCTTCCAGTCTCTGGGAATGCACTGCACAAACCTTTCCGCAAGGCCTCCCGAAGATGTTTCATCCTCTGCTCCCTCTGCGATGGCAAGATAAGGTCTGCAACCTTACCCTTGTAACGTGGATCAAGGAGGGTTGCCAGCCAGTATTGGTCCTTCTCCTTGATACCACGAATACGAGGATCCTTACGCAGGCTTTGCAGAATCAGGGAGGCCATGCAGCATAGGTTTGCTGAGGCATTCGGTCCGGAGTCCTCTGGGTCACTAAGGATGACATGGTCCGCAGCCACCTCCTCCCAGCCACGTACAAGTCCATGTGTTTCTTGGGACTGATCCCTCAAAGACTGCTGCTGATGCTGAGTGCCAGGCTCCACCTCCATACTAACACAATCCTCCTCCTCCTCCTACTCGTCCTCTTCCTGTGTGATCAGCAGGCACGCAGGAACACTGTCTGGATAAAGGGGGCCTTGAGAGCTAAGGAAGTCCTCCTCTTCCTGCCTCTGTTCTGCCTCAAGTGCCCTGTCCATTATTCCATGCAGCGTGTGCTCCAACAGGTGGACAAGGGGGACAGTGTCACTGATGCATGCACTGTCACTGCTCACCATCCTCGTGGCCTCCTCAAATGGTGACAGGACAGTGCATGCATCCCTGATAATGGCCCACTGGCGTGGGGAAAAAAAACAAGCTCCCCTGACCCTGTCCTGGTGCCATAGTCGCACAGGTACTCATTGATGGCCCTCTGCTGCGTGTGCAGCCACTGCAGCATGGCCAACGTTGAGTTCCACCTGGTGGGCATGTCACAGATTAGGCGGTTCTTGGGCAGGTTAAACTCCTTTTGGAGGTCTGCCAGCCGAGCACTGGCATTATATGACCGGCGGAAATGCACATAGACTTTCCTGGCCTGCCTCAGGACATCCTGTAAGCCCGGGTACCTGCCTAAGAACTGCTGCACCACCAAGTTAAGGACGTGAGCCAAACAGGGCACATGGGTCATTTGTCCCTGTCGGAGGGCAGAGAGGAGGTTGGTGCCATTGTCGCAAACCACCATTCCTGCCTTAAGTTGGCGTGGCGTCAACCACCTCTGAACCTGCAGAGCTGACAGAACCTCTGCCCCAGTGTGGCTCCTGCCTGCAGTATGAGAACACCACCAACCTTCTACAGGTAGCGTTAGCTGAACACTGTGCTGAGCTTGCAAAAAACTAACTTGTAGCTTATTTAGCTGCCTGCGGTAGTGATAGGATCAGGAAAACACCACCAACCTTCTACAGGTAGCTTTAGGTGAACACTGTGCAGAGCTCGCAAAAAAATAACTTGTAGGTTTCGCTGAACACTGTGAGGAGGACGCACTACACTAACTTGTAGTTTTAGCTGAACACTGTGAGCAGGACGCACTACACTAACTTGTAGCTTTAGATGAACACTGTGCAGAGGTCTCACTACACTAACTTGTAGTTTTAGCTGAACACTGTGAGCAGGACGCACTACACTAACTTGTAGCTTTAGATGAACACTGTGCTGAGGTCTCACTATACTAACTTGTAGTTTTAGCTGAACACTGTGAGCAGGATGCACTACACTAACTTGTAGCTTTAGATGAACACTGTGCAGAGGTCTCACTACACTAACTTGTAGTTTTAGCTGAACACTGTGAGCAGAACGCACTACACTAACTTGTAGCTTTAGATGAACACTGTGAGCAGGACACACTACACTAACTTGTAGCTTTAGCTGAACACTGTGCAGAGGTCTTACTTCACTAACTTGTAGTTTTAGCTGAACACTGTGAGCAGGACGCACTACAGTAACTTGTAGCTTTAGAAGAACACTGTGCAGAGGTCTCACTATACTAACTTGTAGTTTTAGCTGAACACTGTGAGCAGGACGCACTACACTAAATTGTAGCTTTAGATGAACACTGTGCAGAGGTCCACTACACTAACTTGTAGTTTTAGCTGAACACTGTGCAGAGGTCTCACTATACTAACTTGTAGTTTTAGCTGAACACTGTGAGCAGGACGCACTACACTAACTTGTAGCTTTAGATACACACTGTGCAGAGGTCTCACTACACTAACTTGTAGTTTTAGCTGAACACTGTGAGCAGAACGCACTACACTAACTTGTAGCTTTAGATGAACACTGTGCAGAGGTCTCACTACACTAACTTGTAGTTTTAGCTGAACACTGTGAGCAGGACGCACTACACTAACTTGTAGCTTTAGATGAACACTGTGCAGAGGTCTCACTACACTAACTTGTAGTTTTAGCTGAACATTGTGAGCAGAATGCACTACACTAACTTGTAGCTTTAGATGAACACTGTGCAGAGGTCCACTACACTAACTTGTAGTTTTAGATGAACACTGTGAGCAGGACGCACTACACTAACTTGTAGCTTTAGGTGAACACTGTGCAGAGGTCTCACTACACTAACTTGTAGTTTTTGCTGAACACTGTGAGCAGGATGCACTACACTAACTTGTAGCTTTAGCTGAACACTGTGCAGAGGTCTCACTACACTAACTTGTAGTTTTAGCTGAACACTGTGAGCAGGACGCACTACACTAACTTGTAGCTTTAGCTGAACACTGTGCAGAGGTCTCACTACACTAACTTGTAGTTTTAGCTGAACACTGTGAGCAGGACCCACTACACTAACTTGTAGCTTTATAAACCAAATTCACCAAAAGAAAATTATAGATGAAAAAGTGGCGCTAACCCCCAGGTGGGGAGATGCCAGACACTCTTATCCAGCCAGTGAGCTGAATACAGACGTGACTAGAGAAAAAGTGAAAAAACATATATTGCTAAATATCCCAAAAAGTAAAAATTAATATTAAATAAATAATTCAATATGAGCTAATATAAATTATAACACTCAGTGAAAGTGATATATAAATCCAAGAAAAAATATAATGAAAATTGAGCATAGTAAATATCTATATAGTCCAGAAACCAATCAATCGTGAAAAATAATCGTGAAAATATTTGAAGAAAGTCCAAAAAAAGAGAGACCAAAAAAAGAGAGTGAGGGTGACTCCAAAACTGCTCAGCTGTGTTGTCAAACATCCACCCCACCTCTGTGACGTGAATCCACTCCCTGCTGAAATTCAAACTCACCAGCTGTTAAGGCCTCTCACTCTCGTGTTTGGCCTGACAGAGCCTCTAACCCACTTACATGGGGGTTAACATGCAAGCATACACCTCCACTGCTCCATAGGAACACCGCTTTTCTCAGGTTGGTAGTATGACATAAAAATAAAAGAAGCTCCAATCGTGTAATCTCGTTTAAAAGATTTAATCACATATAAAACAACTTGTATTGAACTCACATTTAAAATAAAATAACAGGCAAGTCACTTCACGGCAAATGGAGAACTCCCACAGCACAGCAAGCAGTAGCAAATGAAATAACAACAGGCAGGCCACGGCGGACCCAGGAGGTGTGTGTGCTCACGTTCGTCTCACCCGTCCGCAGCACTCGTCCCTTCACTGGAGCTCCGCTCTGTCCCCCTTCACTCCCTCCTCTAGCACTCGTGTGAGATCGCCGTGTAGCTACGCCCCAACATGTTTCATCATAAAGATTTAATCATGGGGTTGGCTAACCAGCGAATCAATCAAACTATTTATCCACACCAGAATTAGAGTGGGCGGGTGTAACTCACTCAGCATTCACACACTTCCTGTGTCTCCATGTGTGCAATCTATACCCCTTCCCTTCATTCTGGTTCACAGTTCTATATTGAATATATTTCAATCAATATTTAAAAGGTATTTTACAGGTACATGCGTGGCGATCAGCTTAACAATATCCCTTCCCTCTACATTAGAACGCTAACCATCATACCAAGGGGTTATTACTTCCCAGATATTTCTCACAAAGGTTGAATTGTCTTAAAACGAATAATTTCTACCCCACATTAGAAGTCAGTACAATATATCCACATAATGAATATACATAGTGAAAAAATATTCTTGTGAAAAATATTAAAAATAGAATAAAGAATAAGATAAAAGTAAAAAATAAAATTAAAAATGACAGAAAAAAAATAAAATAATGTGATTAAATCTTTTAAACGAGATTACACTATTGGAGCTTCTTTTATTTTTATGTCATACTACCAACCTGAGAAAAGCGGTGTTCCTATGGAGCAGTGGAGGTGTATGCTCGCATGTTAACCCCCATGTAAGTGGGTTAGAGGCTCTGTCAGGCCAAACACGAGAGTGAGAGGCCTTAACAGCTGGTGAGTTTGAATTTCAGCAGGGAATGGATTCACGTCACAGAGGTGGGGTGGATGTTTGACAACACAGCCGAGCAGTTTTGGAGTCACCCTCACTCTCTTTTTTTGGACTTTCTTCAAATATTTTCACGATTATTTTTCACGATTGATTGGTTTCTGGACTTTATAGATATTTACTATGCTCAATTTTCATTATATTTTTTCTTGGATTTATATATTTGTATATCACTTTCACTGAGTGTTATAATTTATATTAGCTCATATTGAATTATTTATTTAATATTAATTTTTACTTTTTGGGATATTTAGCAATATATGTTTTTTCACTTTTTCTCTAGTCACATCTGTATTCAGCTCACTGGCTGGATAAGAGTGTCTGGCATCTCCCCACCTGGGGGATTAGCGCCACTTTTTCATCTATAATTTTCTTTTGGTGAATTCGGTTTATATTTATTTTATTGTTAAGTGGCAGCTTTGGTAGGGTTTTGACATTTATTTACATAGCGCGGAGGTGGTAATACAGGTTAGGGGAGGCGTAATTTGCACCTGGTTATCTCCAGTTCCTAACTTGTAGCTTTAGCTGAACACTGTGCAGAGGTCTCACTACACTAACTTGTAGTTTTAGCTGAACACTGTGAGCAGGACGCACTACACTAACTTGTAGCTTTAGATGAACACTGTGCAGAGGTCTCACTATACTAACTTGTAGTTTTAGCTGAACACTGTGTGCAGGACGCACTACACTAACTTGTAGCTTTAGCTGAACACTGTGCAGAGGTCTCAATACATTAACTTGTAGTTTTAGCTGAACACTGTGAGCAGGACGCACTACACTAACTTGTATCTTTAGATGAACACTGTGCAGAGGTCTCACTATACTAACTTGTAGTTTTAGCTGAACACTGTGAGCAGAACGCACTACACTAACTTGTAGCTTTAGATGAACACTGTGAGCAGGACACACTACACTAACTTGTAGCTTTAGCTGAACACTGTGCAGAGGTCTTACTTCACTAACTTGTAGTTTTAGCTGAACACTGTGAGCAGGACGCACTACAGTAACTTGTAGCTTTAGAAGAACACTGTGCAGAGGTCTCACTATACTAACTTGTAGTTTTAGCTGAACACTGTGAGCAGGACGCACTACACTAAATTGTAGCTTTAGATGAACACTGTGCAGAGGTCCACTACACTAACTTGTAGTTTTAGCTGAACACTGTGCAGAGGTCTCACTATACTAACTTGTAGTTTTAGCTGAACACTGTGAGCAGGACGCACTACACTAACTTGTAGCTTTAGATACACACTGTGCAGAGGTCTCACTACACTAACTTGTAGTTTTAGCTGAACACTGTGAGCAGAACGCACTACACTAACTTGTAGCTTTAGATGAACACTGTGCAGAGGTCTCACTACACTAACTTGTAGTTTTAGCTGAACACTGTGAGCAGGACGCACTACACTAACTTGTAGCTTTAGATGAACACTGTGCAGAGGTCTCACTACACTAACTTGTAGTTTTAGCTGAACATTGTGAGCAGAATGCACTACACTAACTTGTAGCTTTAGATGAACACTGTGCAGAGGTCCACTACACTAACTTGTAGTTTTAGATGAACACTGTGAGCAGGACGCACTACACTAACTTGTAGCTTTAGGTGAACACTGTGCAGAGGTCTCACTACACTAACTTGTAGTTTTTGCTGAACACTGTGAGCAGGATGCACTACACTAACTTGTAGCTTTAGCTGAACACTGTGCAGAGGTCTCACTACACTAACTTGTAGTTTTAGCTGAACACTGTGAGCAGGACGCACTACACTAACTTGTAGCTTTAGCTGAACACTGTGCAGAGGTCTCACTACACTAACTTGTAGTTTTAGCTGAACACTGTGAGCAGGACCCACTACACTAACTTGTAGCTTTATAAACCGAATTCACCAAAAGAAAATTATAGATGAAAAAGTGGCGCTAACCCCCAGGTGGGGAGATGCCAGACACTCTTATCCAGCCAGTGAGCTGAATACAGACGTGACTAGAGAAAAAGTGAAAAAACATATATTGCTAAATATCCCAAAAAGTAAAAATTAATATTAAATAAATAATTCAATATGAGCTAATATAAATTATAACACTCAGTGAAAGTGATATATAAATCCAAGAAAAAATATAATGAAAATTGAGCATAGTAAATATCTATATAGTCCAGAAACCAATCAATCGTGAAAAATAATCGTGAAAATATTTGAAGAAAGTCCAAAAAAAGAGAGACCAAAAAAAGAGAGTGAGGGTGACTCCAAAACTGCTCAGCTGTGTTGTCAAACATCCACCCCACCTCTGTGACGTGAATCCACTCCCTGCTGAAATTCAAACTCACCAGCTGTTAAGGCCTCTCACTCTCGTGTTTGGCCTGACAGAGCCTCTAACCCACTTACATGGGGGTTAACATGCGAGCATACACCTCCACTGCTCCATAGGAACACCGCTTTTCTCAGGTTGGTAGTATGACATAAAAATAAAAGAAGCTCCAATCGTGTAATCTCGTTTAAAAGATTTAATCACATATAAAACAACTTGTATTGAACTCACATTTAAAATAAAATAACAGGCAAGTCACTTCACGGCAAATGGAGAACTCCCACAGCACAGCAAGCAGTAGCAAATGAAATAACAACAGGCAGGCCACGGCGGACCCAGGAGGTGTGTGTGCTCACGTTCGTCTCACCCGTCCGCAGCACTCGTCCCTTCACTGGAGCTCCGCTCTGTCCCCCTTCACTCCCTCCTCTAGCACTCGTGTGAGATCGCCGTGTAGCTACGCCCCAACATGTTTCATCATAAAGATTTAATCATGGGGTTGGCTAACCAGCGAATCAATCAAACTATTTATCCACACCAGAATTAGAGTGGGCGGGTGTAACTCACTCAGCATTCACACACTTCCTGTGTCTCCATGTGTGCAATCTATACCCCTTCCCTTCATTCTGGTTCACAGTTCTATATTGAATATATTTCAATCAATATTTAAAAGGTATTTTACAGGTACATGCGTGGCGATCAGCTTAACAATATCCCTTCCCTCTACATTAGAACGCTAACCATCATACCAAGGGGTTATTACTTCCCAGATATTTCTCACAAAGGTTGAATTGTCTTAAAACGAATAATTTCTACCCCACATTAGAAGTCAGTACAATATATCCACATAATGAATATACATAGTGAAAAAATATTCTTGTGAAAAATATTAAAAATAGAATAAAGAATAAGATAAAAGTAAAAAATAAAATTAAAAATGACAGAAAAAAAATAAAATACTGTGATTAAATCTTTTAAACGAGATTACACTATTGGAGCTTCTTTTATTTTTATGTCATACTACCAACCTGAGAAAAGCGGTGTTCCTATGGAGCAGTGGAGGTGTATGCTCGCATGTTAACCCCCATGTAAGTGGGTTAGAGGCTCTGTCAGGCCAAACACGAGAGTGAGAGGCCTTAACAGCTGGTGAGTTTGAATTTCAGCAGGGAGTGGATTCACGTCACAGAGGTGGGGTGGATGTTTGACAACACAGCCGAGCAGTTTTGGAGTCACCCTCACTCTCTTTTTTTGGACTTTCTTCAAATATTTTCACGATTATTTTTCACGATTGATTGGTTTCTGGACTTTATAGATATTTACTATGCTCAATTTTCATTATATTTTTTCTTGGATTTATATATTTGTATATCACTTTCACTGAGTGTTATAATTTATATTAGCTCATATTGAATTATTTATTTAATATTAATTTTTACTTTTTGGGATATTTAGCAATATATGTTTTTTCACTTTTTCTCTAGTCACATCTGTATTCAGCTCACTGGCTGGATAAGAGTGTCTGGCATCTCCCCACCTGGGGGATTAGCGCCACTTTTTCATCTATAATTTTCTTTTGGTGAATTCGGTTTATATTTATTTTATTGTTAAGTGGCAGCTTTGGTAGGGTTTTGACATTTATTTACATAGCGCGGAGGTGGTAATACAGGTTAGGGGAGGCGTAATTTGCACCTGGTTATCTCCAGTTCCTAACTTGTAGCTTTAGCTGAACACTGTGCAGAGGTCTCACTACACTAACTTGTAGTTTTAGCTGAACACTGTGAGCAGGATGCACTACACTAACTTGTAGCTTTAGATGAACACTGTGCAGAGGTCTCACTATACTAACTTGTAGTTTTAGCTGAACACTGTGTGCAGGACGCACTACACTAACTTGTAGCTTTAGCTGAACACTGTGCAGAGGTCTCAATACATTAACTTGTAGTTTTAGCTGAACACTGTGAGCAGGACGCACTACACTAACTTGTATCTTTAGATGAACACTGTGCAGAGGTCTCACTATACTAACTTGTAGTTTTAGCTGAATACTGTGAGCAGGACGCACTACACTAACTTGTAGCTTTAGATGAACACTGTGCAGAGGTCTCACTATACTAACTTGTAGTTTTAGCTGAACACTGTGAGCAGGACGCACTAAACTAACTTGTAGCTTTAGCTGAACACTGTGCAGAGGTCTCACTATACTAGCTTGTAGTTTTAGCTGAACACTGTGAGCAGGACGCACTACACTAACTTGTAGCTTTAGCTGAGCACTGTGCAGAGGTCTCACTACACTAACTTGTAGTTTTAGCTGAACACTGTGAGCAGGACGCACTACACTAACTTGTAGCTTTAGCTGAACACTGTGCAGAGGTCTCACTACACTAACTTGTAGTTTTAGCTGAACACTGTGAGCAGGACGCACTACACTAACTTGTAGCTTTAGCTGAACACTGTGCAGTGGTCCGACTACACTAACTTGTAGTTTTAGCTGAACACTGTGAGCAGGACGCACTACACTAACTTTTAGCTTTAGCTGAACACTGTGCAGAGGTCTCACTACACTAACTTGTAGTTTTAGCTGAACACTGTGAGCAGGACGCACTACACTAACTTGTAGCTTTAGCTGAACACTGTGCAGAGGTCTCACTACACTAACTTGTAGTTTTAGCTGAACACTGTGAGCAGGACGCACTACACTAACTTGTAGCTTTACGAGAAAAGTAAGGGGAAGTTAGGGGAAAGGGGACAAATGGGACTTTATATGAAACACACCACTAAGGGCAGGCTGAGTCATCAGATGTAGAAAAATAGTAAGATTTATTGATACCACATGAATAACAAAGTGCACTCGATGATACTCACATATAGTCAGTAGATATGGTACAGAGTAAGTAAAACATGACAGTAAAACATATTTATAGTAGCATAGTGACATGTTAGACATTGTAGCATAGGTAAATAACAGTATCATCAGCATTGCACCCAACATGTGTATACATAATCAATATTATATTAAAATCAAATTGATGACTTAAACACTAAAAATGCCCATGGTAAATGCATATTTGTTGTGACATGTCAAAAAATTGTGAATGTTTGGTTATAATTCTCGACGCGTTTCGTGGAAGTTTGTCCACTCATCAGGAGCAGCTATCTGGAAATATCTAGGGTATAATATAAAATAGTAATAAATAATATTTAATTGCAACAGGAAGAGGGGAAGCAAAAACGTTAGTCCTAGCACTCTTACCTGTGGATATGCGGTATAGTGGTTGTAGGGCATATATAATAATATTCATGATGGTAGGAAATTTTTGGGGTGAATGTAGCATCCCCACGGGAGCTGAGGAGGCGACCAAGCGGCGGCACGGCGAGGCAGTTCAGGGTACCGTAGAAAGATAGGTAGTAGGAAGGTTCCCCTTGGTATCCAAGATGGTAGTGTGAATTATAGCATAACCCCAATGTAGCTGTAAAATAGTAAAAGGTAGGTGTATGGTTGTAAGCAAAAAACGGGTGTTGTTAAATGACCACGGAGTGGAAAATAAAGTGAAACACAGGTAGAAAGGGTATAGGAAGGCCAGACATGTGATATCAGGGAAGCCAGTGATACAGAGGAAGAGAGAACCTCTACCACAGACACCAAGTATACAGAGTGAAGGGACAATGTAACGCAGTGAGTGTGAAGACAGGCAGGTAGATGGGGGTAGTGAAAGCATAGTGGAAAGAAATAGAAGTCCATGGTTACCTGAGATTAAATATTAATTAAATATATTTATTACTATTTTATATTATACCCTAGATATTTCCAGATAGCTGCTCCTGATGAGTGGACAAACTTCCACGAAACGCGTCGAGCATTACAACCAAACATTCACAATTTTTTGACATGTCACAACAAATATGCATCTACCATGGGCATTTTTAGTGTTTAAGTCATCAGTTTGATTTTAATATAATATTTATTATGTATACACATGTTGGGTGCAATGCTGATGATACTGTTATTTACCTATGCTACAATGTCTAACATGTCACTATGCTACTATAAATATGTTTTACTGTCATGTTTTACTTACTCTGTACCATATCTATTGACTATATGTGAGTATCATCGAGTGCACTTTGTTATTCATGTGGTATCAATAAATCTTACTATTTTTCTAAATCTGAGGACTCAGCCTGCCCTTAGTGGTGTGTTTCATATAAAGTCCCATTTGTCCCCTTTCCCCTAACTTCCCCTTACTTTTCTCGTATACATAGGGATGGAGACCTGTGTACTGGATGGTCACGGTCTCATATAAAGTCCCAACCTCAACTTCTTATTTCAACTTGTAGCTTTAGCTGAACACTGTGCAGAGGTCTCACTACACTAACTTGTAGTTTTATCTGAACACTGTGAGCAGGACGCACTACACTAACTGTAAATAGTCTAGCTGTCTGACTGTGGTACTAATAGGATCAAAATAACACCAGCAATTTTCTTCAGGTAGCTGTAAATACTGTAACAAGACAAGCCTGCCTGTCAGTAGGAAGATAACAGGAACGGATCTAGCTAAACTGAATACAGTGTATATATATATATATATGCAACACCTGGGATGCATATATATACACAATACACTGTAAGTGCAGCTAACTCACTGACTGTCCTGCCTAATCTAGCTAACTCAAATGAAATGACACTGTCTCTCTCTCTATTTCTCAGCACGCCGGAACACACTACACAGGGCCGCCGTGCAGGCGGCCTTATATAGTGTGGGGCGTGTTCTAAACCCCCTGAGCCATAATTGGCCAAAGCCACCCTGGCTTTGGCCCATTACAGCTCTCTCTACCGACGGCGCTGTGATTGGCCAAGCATGCGGGTCATAGTGCATGCGGCGAACGATCGAACAGCCGATGTTCGAGTCGAACATGGGTTCGACTCGAACACGAAGCTCATCGCTACAGAATACAAACTAAACCATATCATTTTATGTTGCTGCATCCTGCACATTTTTTTAAAAAGACATAATGCAAGTTATGTTGCCTCCGTTGGGCCTGAGGCCAGACTTTCAGAAACTCCAATGACAGCCCTGGAAGCTGGCTGTCCTGGCTTGCCCCCCCCCAAAGCGAAGTGCGAGAAAAATATGTTGAATATTTTATGGGTAGGGGGGACATTGCTATGCCAGCACATTTTGAATACATTTTTTCTTTTATCAGATCAAATCTTGATTTTCATTTACTGCTTGGGTTTATTTTTGCTGTCTCCTACGTTCTCCTAGTGCACTTGTAGTGCCAAGTGGTTTTTCCATTATTAAATAACACCCATTGTCACTGTAAACACCAACTTAACACAAAAAATTGTATTGATCATTGAAAGAAGAAGTCACACATTGTTGAGTATAAAACCTTTTACTCCGTGCACATTCACATGTGCATTTTATAAAACATTTGGCGGTAAAAAAAAAAAAAAAATTTTACCTTGAAATTTCTGAAAAAATACAGAAACAGGCATGTTTACAAACATAACATACACAACTCTGGAACTTACAAAGTTCAACATTGCAAAAAAGAAGACAATATCAGACATTTTATAGTGTGAAAAAGGTCTTCATATTGCCTTCATCAGATGGGGTGAAGTCACCCCTGTAAAAGCCAAATTTAGAAGATGTACACAAATTGGGAGTCAAAATGGGGATTTCCTTTCCGATCACATACCTAATGTCAACATGTGCTATCTCCCATCATGGGCGAACAATGGACGTGTTTTGGGGGTGCAACCACTTCCTCTCACCTACTAGAGTTTTGGGAGGAAGGGGTTGCACCCACAAAACACGTACATTGAAATCCCCTGATGGCAGATAGCACATGTTGACACACTGTGTGCATCTTCCAAATTTGGCTTTTAAACTGTATTAAAACTTTAGATAAAATTATTGTAAAAAAAAAAAAATTTCCAGGAATCTTTTTAGGATTTAAATTTTCCTTAGTACATCAATCATGTTCTTCAGTCTTTGTTCAATCTCCTTGGTTTTTTCTTTGATAATGTCCAAATCAGGACTACAAAACATGATTTCCTGGATCATCCGTTGTGCACTGTCACTGGTGAAATCACTGGATTTTGGTACCACAACCTGAACATCACCTAAAATAAAAATACACACCATGTATTATAAATATGCAGGCATACATCTATTACCTGAATCTGTGCTGTCCGACACTGACCTGTTGTGGTGACAATCTCCACCACCTCTCCTTCCTCCACATCCTCAGTTTGTGAGCTTTGTTCCCCTTCTTCAGGAGGTGGGGGGGGGGTCCCTGGTGTCCTCATATTTTCCGAGTCTTTGCTCCCCTATGAGAACGAAACAAAAGGTATACTTAGCATACAGATATTTGAGTCCAGAAATAGGAATATGAAACATTGCTTGGAAGTGGGGTATAATTGTCTGTTTTGGCAGAGTTCCAAGCTGAAGACATTATTTTTTCCCTTACCAAAGCTGGGATACTTACCTTTTTTGGACAAGTTTCACACATGTAGACACCCCAAGTATCCACTGGAGTACCTGTGTGGGACACCCTAAAAAGTTTGTTCTTGTTTCCCACACTAGTGCTCCAGAGTCCAGATGTGTAAACAGCTGCTGAGTGTCCTGTCCTTACATTACACTGAATCAAGTTTGTAAATCATTCTAGTTTGAAACACATCTAGACAACAATGTCCTAAACTTCTTTGAATACAAATTATCATGACCAAATGTAGTTAACCCTGTATCTGGCAAAAACATCGTATTTATTTCCAAATGAACGATGTTTACTGCGACAAACTACTGTGACATTACTGTGCCCACAAACATGAAAGTAGCCATTTTATACTGTCCAACAGTAAAGAAAAGCACATGGTGCAGCATGCAAGTAATAATAATAATCGTAACACACGACAACTACTTACTTTTTAGAAGCACTTTCTTGATCCTTCTATACTGATCCTGCTCCCTCAGTTTCAGGTCTGACCAGCGTTTCCTTAATTGCTCTTGGATCGTCGAACCCCAAAATTCTGGCGCACACTCTTCACAACTTTTGTCATGATCTTGGCCTTTCTCTCATTAGGGTTGGTGTATGGTCCATACTTCCCATCATAGTTGGCCCTCTTCAATATGTCGACCATCTCCACCATCTCACCAAAGGCCATATTGGATGCCTTAAATCTCCTCCTCCGGTATTGTGATGTTTTGGACTCCGGGCTTTCTTCCTCGTTACTGCTATTATGCACCTGCTGTGTCTCCGCCATGTTCCTCTCCCCCACTGCAACGAAAGAGACGGGGCGGGGAATATTCTAGAAAGAACCTCAGGGGCGGGCGACGCGGGCGGAGTTTCACACATGCTCAGTGTCTATAAAGCTAACACGCGTGTGTCATACCTATGTTCTGTGTGTGGAGGAAGGAGGAACGGAAGCGACGAACGTAATATCGAAGGTAACATTTTAACTTGGGACATGAGTGGCCTATACTGATTCTAGATTGAGGCCTATATTGGGATAAGATTAAGAGAGTTTAGCCTGATATTAGTGATTTTGTCTTTTGTTTGGTCTTCCAAAAATGAAACAATTTAAAGACCCCTTATATCGCAACAAAACCAGCAAGGGAGGCATCGATGGAGAAACTGCTGGAATTTGTGAAGACTGGGGTCCCCAACGCAGACATCGAGTTTGTGGATAAGAAAATTGGTAGCTTGAGAAGCACGCATAGGAAGGAGCCTCAGAAGGTCTAGAAGTCCCTAAAGTCAGGTGCAGCAGCAGAAGATGTGTATGTACCCAGTCTGTGGTACTACAGCAGGATGCATTTTCTAGAAGACCAGAGGGAATCACTTTCGACTCTTCCGGCCCCTCTTCCATCCACCCTTCCCTCAACCCCAGCTGAGGCTTCCAAGGACCAACCTGGGCCTTCCATCCTGGAAGAAATTGAGGAGCCCAGATGGAGCCAGGTAAAGTATATTTAAACATATTTTTTGTGGGAAAATAATTGTTGTTAACTGGATGTTATTATTGATAACAAATGAATGATTTAACAAAAAGTGATTTACATATCAATAGACAGTAGGGGCTAAAAATGATTGGGACAAGAATGAAAAATGCTGGGGTCAGAATTATAGTCTTTTCTAGTTATTAACATTCAATTTGCAACAGTCATGAGCTGAAAATTGTGTGTGATTGATGAACCAAAAACTAAAACTATGTCCCTTTTTCATACACAGGAAGACCTCAGCCAGGACGAGGCTCTGGAATGTGGCACACAGGAGGAGGCGGGGGGAAGTGTCAGCCAGGAGGTGGGGGTTAGTGTCAGCCAGGAGGTTGCAGGGCCCAGACTCACCCAATCCCAGGTGCCTCCCCTCCACCTTCCAACCAAAAGGCCCAGAAAGGGAAGGAATGTGGAGGGGGCAGCATTTGTCCTCATTAAGGAGGCTAATGACGCCCTGAAAGCTCCCCTCAACGCTGGAGAGGTCAATGGTTACTATCTAGCTTCAAATATGCAGAAAATGTAGGAGGGCCAACGCCTCAACTGTGAAAACATTTTTTTGAGGCCATTCACAAGGGGTTGAGGGGGCAAATGACTGATGATGTCTACTTATGTACGCTTGCTCATCCTCCTCCTCCTCCTGCCACAAGTCCACAGCATGCAGGAAAGGCTGCAGGAAAGGCTGCAAGGAAGGCTGGAGGGAAGGCTGCAGCGAAGAGAAGAAAGTGATTGCCTGGGTTCAGTCTGGTCTGACATAAGACGCAGCCTGTTGTAGTACCACAGCCTGGGGACATACATGTCATCTGCTGCTGTTCGTGATCTCTGGGAGTTCTGGACCAGATTGTGCTCCCTTCTATATGGACTTCTCAAGCTACCAATTTTTTTATACACAGTTGATGTCTGCCCTGGGGGCCAAAAGCTTCGCAATTTCCAGCTGTTTCTCCAGCGTTGTCTTCCCTCTTTATTTTGTTATTATGAGCCAAAATAAATGGAAATTTTTTATATGAAAATACTTGCTGATGTGTTTTTATTCAAATAGGACAGTTTTTTTGTGAGTAGGCAGGTACATTTCAAAAAGACAATGTCAAATTAACAAGGGACACCAAGCAACCTACTTGAGGTTTACAAATACAAGATAATAATGGTGTCGTGGAAACGTGGCATACAATAAAAATAAAAATATGGAGATGACTATAAAATAATAAAAACAAAAAAAATACAACAGGAGATATTGATGAAAAAAAATTACTATAAAAAAAAAAAAAACATTATTATGGAGATCTGGCTTTAAAAACAAAAAAGATTAGTCATGAGATCATGAGAAATAATAAAGAAATCAGTTTGTGAGAACTCTGTGTGAATATGAGCAGCAAAACAACTCCATTCTTTTAGCATTATAAAGAGGAAGAGAATGCGCTGCATTGAAAGATTTAAAAATTAGCAGTGTAACGAATGTGCTATCTCCATTACGAATGGTCGCTTTACCAGACTGAGCGGCTCCGTCTCATACTTGATTTTGAACATGTGTGTTTTTTTGCACGTCGGAATTGCATACACACAAATGGAATTTCCGATAGAAACTTTTTCCGTTGGGAAAATTGAGAACATGCTTTCAGTCTTTTGCTGGCGGAAATTCGGCCAGCAAAAGTCCAATAGAGCGTACACACTGTTGCAATTTCCAACCAAAAGCTCTCATCAGTCTTTTGCTGGCCTAATTTCCGATCGTGTGTACACAACATAAGATGTTTTTAGCAGTGAACTTTTTTCCTGATACCAAAAATAGTTGAGACCAAAAGTTATTACCACGTGAATTTGTTGTTTAATATTTTAATGGTATACCCAAAAATATTTTAGTTTACCATGGTTAAAAATGAGCAACTCCAAATAAACATTTTAGCATTACCATTTATTCAAAAAAATTTTTACTTCACCACAATGAAACTCTTCAAAATTGTCTCTCTGGAAAAACAAACACATTATAGTGAATACCCATATCAATTTACTATTTACAGATATTCTACTTTTCCCTTTTAAAATTAACTCAGCTGAGTAAATTTGCATGCCAATACAGTTAATTACACTAACAGGCCTGGCAATTAAGGAAGGGGGTCAGTTTTAGAAAGGAACATTAACACAGTTAACTTAGACAAGACAATATACTGTAGATTCCATGGATCTCACACAAAAAACATACTCTCACAATTAGCTAGCTTAACCACTTGCTGACCAGCTCACGCAGATATACTGTGTAGGTTGGCTCTTATGTGCTAACCAACGTACCTGTATGTCAGTTTGTGCAAGGAGGATAACGGGTCCCGCGGACTCGATGTCCACCGGCGACCCGTGATCACGGTGAGTAGAGGCAGAACGGGGAACTGGTTATGTAAACAGGGCGATTCCCCATTCTGCCAGATGACATGACAGAGATCTACTGTTCCCAGTGATCGGGAACAGTGATCTCTGTCATGTTCCAGTAAGCCCACCCCCCCTAAAGTTAGAACACACTGAGGGAACACACTTAACCCCTTGATCGCCCCCTAGTGTTCCCTGCCACCCGTCCCTGCCAGTGGCATTTTTACATTGATCAGTGCATTTTTATAGCACTGATCAATGTAATAATGTCACTGGTCCCCAAAAAGTGTCATTTGAGGTCAGATTTGTGTGCTGCAATGTCGCAGTCCTGCTAAAAATTGCAGATCGCCGCCATTACCAGTAAAAACAATAAAAAATAAATAAAAGTCCCTAAATCTATCCTGTAGATTGTAGACGTGATAACTTTTGCGCAAACCAATCAATATACGCCTATTGCAATTTTTTTTACCAAAAATATGTAGAAGAATATATATCGGCCTAAGCTGATGAATACATTTGTTTTTTAGTTGTTTTTTTTTTTTTAATTGTTGGTCTTTTTTTGTTTATAGCGCAAAAAATAAAAACTGCAGAGGTGATCAAATGCAACCAAAAGAAAGCTCTATTTTGTTTGGGTATGTCGCATGACCACTCAATTGTCCGTTAAAGCAACGCAGTGCCATATCATAAGAAATGGCCTGGTCATTAAGGGGCAAATCCTTCCGGGGCTGAAGTTGTTAAAGACAAGCACAAATACCAGCATGTTTTCTCTAATAAACTGTACTTTTTATTTTTAATTCTTTAAAATTTGTTTTGGAAGTTTGAAATTTATTTCAAAGATCCACCCTGTTTCAGTTGCTTATTCTCAGCCTTTATAGATGCATTAAAGGAGAAGTCCAGCCTGAGCTTTTAGGCTGGGACTCTTCTCTGGGTCACAGGAGTGCAATTAGTTTTGCACTCCTGTGACCCGTTTTCAGTGGAGAGTGGTCTGAAGTCCGCTCTCCACTGACGTCACTGCCATCAGTCGAGGCAGCTCGTCATTCTGACTTCCAAGTCTGGATCTGCCAGCTGCCTTGATTGATAGCAGTCTCAGCGAGGCGGCCTCTCCCTGCCCCTCCACAGCTCAGTGCTCCAGTGAGCATGGAGGAGCAGAGAGGAGAGATGCTGACTGACAGTCAGCAGCTTTCCTCTCGGGATCTGTGAGAACAGAGCCATCGGTGATGTTCGGTGGCTTGGTTCTCAGTGCAGAGATGGCGGGGGGACAGCTGCAGCATCGGTCTGATGCTCCATCCACCGAGGTAAGTATGAATAAAAAAAAAAAAAAAAACATACTTGTCTTTTAATATTGTAGCAATAACTCACTGTGGAGCTGCTGGTTTAAGTGGGTCTGTTACCTGCACTTTGCTTCCCTCTGTTTCACCGGCACCAGTCTAGGGGTTCCGTTGAGTTTACTGCTGGACGACACATGCACCAACACTGGAGTAAGTTTTCAATGCTTTATTAAACAGTCAAACTTTAGGAAGTAGCAGGAAAGAGACGGAAAAGGAAACCTTCAGGTGAAACTCAAATATCTTCTTATAAGATCTTAGCAACAAATGTCCCGGTAGGATTCAAATAATTATGCGGAATGCATTCCCCTCATGGGATACACTCTTTGCTCATCTGGATAGGCCTCTCTCACCGGTCTAGCAGCCAGTGCGCAGCACGAATCTAAAGTCTCTGCCACAGACTTGTTTTGGGGGGGTAAATCTGCATGATCCTCTGCCACAGGATGTATCAGATCTTCTGTAGTGAACAGTCAGTCACAGTGCCTGAACCTTTAAGCCGAACCGGCGACACTATGCTGTAGAATTACTTCTCTTGGATACGTCCTGCAACCGAGTCACCAGGCCCCTTTATAGACCCGCACGCTGCGCGATCTCTCCAAGACTGGCTGTAAAACCGACCCCAAAATATGGCGTCTTTCCCATAAATACCCCCTTCCCAGAATGCAACTCGGAGGACCACCTCCACCGAGCGTGCCTCCGGGACAGAGGAGCATCCATACACTTCAACACGTTGCCCTTCAAACACTGACTAATGGTAACAGCGACACCCACTGGTCAGCACGGAAGTACACGCAACGTCAGCCAAGCTGGAACAGAGGCAAACTTTTAACCTTCCTAACACACAATTTACTAAATTTACCTAATCAGCGGTAGATTGCAAATCTACCAGCGCTACAATATGTTGGAATGGGACTTATCTAGGCTTTTTATACTTATTACACCAAGCTATGCAGTGGAATAATATCCTTACAGGATGTCTCCAATTTACAAGCTGATCTCAATGCACTGTTTAATTGGGCAACTATGTGGCAAATGAGGTTTAATGTTGTAATGAATGAATGAATGTAAAGTTATGCACTTGGGCGCTAAGAAAATTCACGCATCATACATACTAGGGGCAGTCAATGGTGGAGAAGGATCTGGGAGTTCTGGTAGATCATACGCTTAATAATGGCATGCAATGGCAAGCAGCATTTTGCAAAGCGAGCAAAATTCTTTCTTGTATTAAGAGAGATATAGACTCCAGAGAGCGAGAAATAATTTTACCATTGTACAGATCATTGGTAAGACCTTACAAATCATTAGTAAGACCTCATCTGGAATATGCAGTTCAGTTTTGGGCACCAGTTCCCAAAAAGAATATCAGGGAACTGGAGAAAGTGCAGAGAAGGGTAACCAAACTGATAAGAGGCATGGAGGAGCTCAGCTATGAGGACAGATTAAGATCCCTTTCACACTGCTAGAGCGGCTGCTTTACCGCTGTTATAGCGGCACTTTTTTGGCTGTTAGCGGGGCGATTTTAACACTGCTAGCGGCCGAGGAAAGGGTTAAAACCGCCCACAAAGCGCAGCTACCGAAGCATTTTGCAGGCACTTCTGCAGCTCTACTGATTGATTTCAATGGCAGGGGCGGTTTAGGAGCGGTGTATACACTGCTCCCGCACTGCCCCAAAGACGCTACTTGCAGGACTTTTTTTTTCGGCCCTGCAAGTGCACACTGGGGTAGCTGGAGGGGCGCTTTTCAGGTGCTTTACATTTTTAGAGTTAAAATGCCTGAAAAGCGCCGTCAGTATGAAAGGGCTCTAAGGGAACTGAATTTATTCTGTCTTGAGAAGAGGAGATTAAGGGGGCATATGATCAATATGTCTAAATACATAAGTGGACCATATAGGTAACTTGGCGTTGTGTTATTCACTTTAAGGTCAGAGGACAAGGGGACCCTCTTTACTTCTGGAGGAAAAGAGATTTAACCTCCAAATATGGAAAGGTTTCTTCTCAGTAAGTGCTGTGAAAATGTGGAATAGACTCCCTCAAGAGCTGGTTCTATTGAGCTCAGTAGATTGCTTAAAAAAAAGGCCTGCACTCTTTCCTAAATGTACATAATCTAAGTGGATACTAACATTTATAGATAAAGTTGATCCAGGGAATATCTGATTGCCTCTTGGAGGATTAGGAAGGATTTTTTTTCCCCTGCTGCAGGAAATTGGATCATGCTTTGCTGGCGTTTTTGCCTACATCTGGATCAACTGTAGGTGTAGGATTGTGTTGTGTATATAGGAATGTTTATTTTTTTTCCTTTTATTGGTTGAACTAGATGGACTTTTTTAGTCTTTTTTTTCAACCAGACTATTACACCTAAGCCTGGGTTCACACATGTGCGGTGCGAATTGAAGCTCAGGTTTCACTGGGAAGATAAAAATCAGTTGTTTAGAGGTTCCTCTGCGTTTTAGCTGTGGATCAGTGAGCAGGGAGGGGGGGGGGGGGTGTAGTGAGGAGAAGGAGAAAATCCATGTTCAGAACGCAATGCATCTGCAAATCAGATGTGTTCCCATAGAAGATAATGGGCTTGTAATTCGCACTGCAATGCCCAGAAAACGCACACTTTTTTGTGCAATGCGCAGTGCAATGCAACGCACATATGTGAACCAGATGTATTCATATGAATGTATTTTAAAATGTCCTGCGAATTGGATGCTGTGTAAGCCGCATCTAATTCGCATAGGTGTGAACAGGGGCTAAGTCATGTTCCAAAGCGTGCTAAGTGCACATTAGTATCATGTCTCGTTGTCCTATATGGATTTTGTTTCACTACCTTTCCAACAGAAGAAGACAAATCAGTCACCTTGTTATCTACTCTATCTGAAAAATTAGCAAGATATTTCTGGCAGCTGCCAATAAAATCGCTTCATTTCACTTTCTGCATTCTGCAGCCTTTGTACCAACTGATCAGCTTCCTGCTGTAATCTTTCTTTCTATCTTGTAAGCTGTTGGTGGCTAGCATCAGAATTTGTCACAAACACTTTTAAACTACTTATGTAACTTTTTTGCTAATTCCAGAGCTCCTTTTAGGTATTCACTTTGCAATTTTAAATGTTCATATTGCTTAGAAATCCAACAGGCAGCAAAAATTAGCAGAGTCTTTCACTTATTATATTTTTTCCTACCAAGCTTTGATTTCATATCCTCTTCTAACATCATTCTGGCCTTTCACTAACTTGCTGCTCTGCCTTATTTTCTGTTCCCGTGCCTCAGTCTTTCTGTAATTCATTTGGGGTTTTTACTGGGGTATCAAACTTGGCATTATGTTGTGACTCTCCCTTTTTGTCAACTGCTGAAAGGTGACAGTTCAAATCATTGCGTGAGTACTTTTCTGACAAGGACTTGACAACTGCATAAGACCCCAATCCTGACATGTTCTCATTGTCCCCCTGTTCATCACTGCCAGAGCTATGGGGTTTTGGCGTTTGTGACTGTTCCCGCTTCCCGCTGTTACCTTCAAGTGTTGTCTGGAATGACACTCTGCTTAAGGTAAAACTGTTGCCCATTCTTATGGATACAGGACTTTGAAATAATTTCTCAACCTTAAGCGGTTGTCCCCAACCTTAAGAGGTTGCCCCCAGAGGTAGCTAATCTCTAGCCAATGATTGGGTTGACAGATATCACCCCTGTCACCATTGCCACTTTTAACTACTTGCCAGAGAAAACCTTTAATTTTTTCCCTGTTCTGGCTATAGCCCTTCAAGCAGCCTGGAGATTTCCTGAACTTATATATAGAAAATAGGGGTAAAGGGGGTACCACATCCATATATATAACTAGAATTGAAAAATTAGGACTTTGGACCTGGAGATTTCCTGAACTTGTATATAGAAAATAGGGGTAAAGGGGGTACCACATCCATATATAACTAGAATTGAAAAATTAGGACTTTGGAGCGGACTTTATAGGTACCAGAAAAGGAATACAAAGTATTGTTAGAAAAATAATTAATTTATTAAACATGAATATAAAAAAGACAATATCACATTAAAAGCAAATGGTATTTGACTCTCAATAAGAGAGGCCACACATGGATTTGTGTATGTAGTCCCTGTTATTGCTTGGACAAGGCTGGTCAACATTTTGCTTTCGCTTCCTTAGGACCTAATTGCCTGACAACAAGCAGAGGGATTATAGAACAGTGAAGTCTCATACGTGTGGCATGCCCCACCTCGTTCCAAAGTGGCTGGATTCTATCAGAGGTCATACAAATATCCAGATAGTAAGTCAAAGATTTAGCTATGGGTGCGCTACATTTATCATGTTAAAGCCTAGCAGGTGTGCATCTAGAAGTCAAGAGGACTCAGGATAGCATAGAAGTTACTCTAAGGGGTAATAGGATATCATCACATGTCTAAAGGAGTTGTCTCCAGGGGACACCATGAGTGACAATCAGAGGACTATTGATCATTAAATTCCAAGGTCCTATGTTGAGCTGGCAAAATATAATTATTAGGAGGAAAGCCTGTGGAAAGCCTGTGGCTTCAAACACCCAATCTGTTATGATAAATCCATAAGACATGCCACAGCGGTGACATGCCTTATGGATTCATTATAACAGATTGGATGTTTGAAGCCACAAGCTTTACTCTTAATAATTATATTTTGCCAGCTCAACATAGGACCTTGGAATTTAATGACCAATAGTCCTATGATTGTCATTGTCACGCAGAACGAGAGTCGCACCACCCAGCCATCATTTGACGGAGGGTGGGCGGCAAGTGGTTAAAAAAAAAGGAATATTTAAAATCACTTTACGATTATTTTATTTCTCTATATATGGTTAATTCTGTGCTCTAAAGCCAATTACTCATGGATCGAAATTTGGCTGGTTCAGCAGAGACTGGCCAAATTTTGATCCATGTATGGGCACCCTGGTTGTACAGAAGTCAGCCTGATCAACTTCTGTGCAACCAGCATGTCAAGTTTTTTCCAAACGATCAGTGCCACCAGCTATAGCTGGTTGAACCCAAAAAAAAATATTAATGTATGGGCTGCCCAAGAGACTCTTTGGTTGATAATGGTGAAATAGTTGAGCCCATATGTATGCAACAGTATAGATTAAAGACATGCTCACATAACTTGTAGGAAGGGAAGGACAAGCAAACCACTTGACAGTTTACCAAAGTACAGATCTGGATAGAAGGCATTTAACATACAGTAGATGTTCAATAAGCAAGATTTTTCCATAACAATAGAACAAGTTTTCCCTTTGTATTAGAAAAAAAGAGTCTGAATGGGTATGCCCAGCAGTACAGAATGTTGTGAGAGACAAGAGGTAGAAGCAGTATTTTCAGGGCCCTCCTTCTGGATTTTCACCAGAGCTATATCTGTTAGACATGTGCAATCTGTCTCGTAACAAATCGAAATTTGGCCGCATTTTGCATGTTTCAGACATTCAGATGCATCCAAAATGTCCGAATAAAAAAATAACAAATTTCAACTAGTACGAAAGAAATTATAGCGAATATAACAATTGAATTCGACATGATTCAGTAATTCGTTAAAGATCTAATGAAACAAAAGGTCAACTCAAAGTAAATCTTACAGTCCAATCAGCTGATTAATTTTGTGCTGGAGGTTGGATTACTGGCAGAGTGCATTCCTGAGAACTGAGTGAGAAGAGTGTTGTATTGTATTTAAGCAGAGGAGAAGAGATATTGTCATTGTGTTAATAGATTCAGTAAACAAACGACTTTCCAAACTACGAATCATTATCACGAATCAATATACATACATAAATATCGAATTTCAACTAATACGAAAGAAATTATAGCGGATATAACAAATTAATTTGACATGATTTGAGATTCAGTATAACGAATATTGACACTACAGAAATAACAAATTATCCGAAAACGAATTAACATAACATAACGAATATAACAGAACGAAATGATGTATTTTAAGAATGGCAACGAAACTAAACTAAACAAAATTTTCTGTTGTGCACAAATCTAATATCTGTGAAAATCTGGATATTATGGTGAATTATGTCCAAGTCAGAGTTCCTTCTTGCATATCTCATCACAGCCTCATTGGTCTAATAGAAATAAGGTTTTACAATGATGTGCCTTGGTGGTCCATCAGGTCTAGGTACTTTTAAGGCTCTATGAATCCTGTAAATCTCAATATGGACATTGTTTGCTTCTGGCAAAGCTGTTTTCATCAACCTTTGTGCTGAAATTTCAATTTCTTTAAAAGATTTAGACAATTCTCTTATGTGGAAATTGTACTGCCTGGAGCAGTTTTCTAGGTCCTCAATTTTAGCTTGAGTTTTTATCTAGCTGATTTATAGCAATGTATTATAGAAGCCTTTGTGGATTTTATCATCCACTTTGGTTGCTGGTTGTTCAATAGTATCCAATCACTGGCCTAGCTACTAGCTGCTTCAGTTCTTTTATCAATTTTGTGGCATTTTATCCTGTTTCCTTTAACGCAAGTCTGCACAATGTGCAATTAAGACAGAGTCCCCTGAATAAATTACTGGTGCTAATTGAGTAGCTGGAGAGTTTGTAAGGATAGCAGGGTTTATGGTATGGCATGGTCTATGGTATAGCTGACTAAAAAAATATGTTGGCCATTTCTCTGTCTAATACAGAGGAAGATGAATTATGGGCTTGTTAAAATATGAGTTTATGTGAAATCTCCATTAACAAATATAAATAATATTGTAATTATGAATATACTTTAGTTAGAGTTTGATCACTGTAGGCATGTAATATGTTATATATCCATATTCTGAAGATAGTTGGGGATTGTTTTATTTGAACGTAAGCTGTCAAGTGAGATATTCTATTAATTACAGCTGGTACTGTATACAAGAAGCCATGACACTAGACTGATTCGCTTAGCCTAGCTCTGAGGAAGGAGGTGCGCCCCCAAAACACATTAATTATACCCTGTGGTATGATCTTGCACATGTCCATACACTATGTGATTTTTATGGCTCAAATGAGAGTTGCCTTTTGTGAGTACCCACTTTTTATGATTTTATCATTCATTAAATTGTCATTGGTAAATGTGTGAGACTTCCATTTTGTCTTTTTTGTAGTTTCCATCGGATCATCCCATCTGAGGAAGGCAGCATCCACCCAGTCCTGGGAAACAATGTCCCTGTTGCCCTTCACTTTACAAGACCCCTTAGCACTGGAAGTGTTTGTTCGTGTTCAGACTGATTCGCTTATTAACAGACTGTTTGGTGCCTGAGTAGTTATCTACACAATGGGATTTAAATCTCTTTGTTTTCCTTATACCTACCTCAAGGGATCCCTTTGTTTACCTTACCTTTGGAGCCTTTGTCATGTTAGCAAAAGGGATTAGAAAGTTCCAGTCCTAAAAGTCAGATTTGAATAGAGGGAATAGGCATGCCCACCAATCTTTACCACACAATGCAAGCCTATGGAAGAGAGGCCTATAACAATCTACATACTTGAGGGGTTAAGCAGACCATATATTAATATATTTTTTCATTCAACCAGCGGGTTTAACAAAAAAAAGGTTTGATTCCCTCATTCACAAGTCTCCCCGCCATCAGAACACACTGTTCAGGAATTCGGGAAAAAAACTGACAGGCTGAGGGGTGGGTCAGCAGCGGAGCTGGATGGTCGCATAATCCCGGAGCTCTGTCCACACAGGGACCCAGCGGCACACAACAGCCCATCTAAGGCACCTTTTCACCCCGTTTCTCGGCAGATCGGACCGGGACACCACCCAGAACATGGCCAGCAAGCGGCATAACGATAGACGCCCGCAGTGCCTGACAGAATTCTACTCTCTGAAGGATAACAGAGGTAGGCAAGATGGCGCCGAGGCCCACATTCCTCTGGCAGCCTCAATTACAAAAAAACCTCACAAAAGATCAATCATATTCCCAAAAACACCTCACCTAGTAGCCAGCACTCTTATCCTCCTACCCCTTCATCCCTCAGCCCAGCTAAGTCCAGAACCAAGCTGGATAGCACTGGATTGAGTTCCGGGAATGAGCCCAGTGCCAGAATCAGGGGATGACATGAGGGAAATGCCTGAATCCATCAAATCCTTTCCCACACAGAACCAACCAGTGCTTGATACTGTATTGAAAGACATGCTGCTCATCACAGGCATGCGCGGCAGCTTCCAAGATGGCCACCAGCATCTGAAGCTCCGTTCCACCCCGGCCTTCTCCGTTCCTCGTGAGCAGACAGAGCGCTCACCTGATCGAATAATAGGCATCACTGGGTAGGGGAAACCAGCGGTAAGCCTCCTATGTCCTCGGGCACCGCCAGACGGAACCCCACAGGCCAGATGATGGCCGCGAGCGGCCCGATCAGCTATACCAAGATGGCCGCCACTCATCCAAGCCGCAGAATGGCTGATTCAGCAGAGGATTCCATAGCTGATCAGGATCATCTCTCCCCACATTCTCCAGGTACTGTGCACGCTCCGCAGCCCCAGGACCATTCACCAGCCTCCACTGAATCCCTCCTTCTATGCCTGCAAACCGGCATACCATCCACCCCCATGATGGACCCACATACAGGCCTGCTGTTGTCGGTCAGTGAAGCTCACGAGGCTACTCCCACCCCCACTGATATCCCCTCCATGATGGAAGCATTTGCTCATATGCTTTCAAAAAGCCTAGCTCAGAACACAGCTCAAATCACATCCTCCATTCATGCTGACATGCAGCAGTTTGGTCTCAGATTGGACTATATTGGGAAAAAAGGTGACCAAGCTGGGGCCCGCATGAACCAGAATACGGCGCAAATTCAAGAAATGCAGGATCAACTCGAGACGGCCTTTGCGAAGATTGACGATCTCAAAAACAGATCAAGACGGTACAACTTCAGGGTACGGGGGCTCCCGGAATCTGAGAAAGAGGTAGAGTCTGCAATCAAAGACCTTATTAAAGATCTCATCCCGGGGATCACCGAATATCGACTGGAGCTGGACAGGGCCCACAGAGCTCTACAACCCCCACGCAAAGATGGCCTCCCAAGGGATGTAATTGTTAAGCCTCATTTTTATGCCGTGAAGGAGGAAGTAATGCGGAAAGCCAGAAATTTGAATGACTTATCTTTACACGGACATAAAATACAGATTTTTGGGGGGCGTGGCCTGACCTGGCATGGTGATGGAAGCCTAATCTCCGAGCTCCTGCCACCACAGGGACACCCTGACTAACTTCGGAGGAATACCGACCCCTTCCCCCTCACAAACTATGGGAACGGCTTCCCGAAACTCTTCTGCATCCAGATCCCGCTCTCCCCGAGAACCGAACGGAGGGGTAAGCCGCAATATCCCGGAGATGTTCCGCTCCCAGAGAGGGAACATGGCGTCTTCCCGCCACAGACAGACCCACACCAAGCCTCTGCCTTCATCCCCTACGGAGCTGACACTGTCCCCTCAGTCACAATCCCGAACACCTGGAGCAGACATTGAACTCTCCCCACACCCTCCCCTCAGTATGCAAGATCTGCGGATGATCGCAAGCGATATAAAAGACACGCTCTCTGCCGCCATCGCAGAACTCAGACTGGACTTACGCTCACTGAATGACCGGTCCACATCACGGAAAAAACTGTAGACCGCCTCGACACAACACTGTGCAAGGCTACCATCCAGATTGACTCACATACAATGCAGATGAGGGACATGCAGCGCCACTTAGAAGACCTCGATAACAGAGGCAGAAGACACAATCTCCGGATACGAGGTCTGCCGGAATCATTTGAGGGAGACAATATGCCCGCTGCAGTGACCAGCCTCTTCAACAACCTTTTAGGCAGACCACCACAAACAGCGATCATTATGGAGAGAATCCACAGAGCCTTGAGACCCAAGGGGAGAGATACAGACCCACCACGGGATGTCATATGCTGTATTGTCAACTACACAGTCAAGGAAGAGATTCTCAGACAAACGAGGGGCAGAACACAGATCCTACATGAAGGGCACACAATACAGATTTATCAGGATCTGTCAGGCATCACCCTGCAACACCGTCGGGACCTGAAACCTCTCCTGGACACCCTCCGCTCCAAAGGTATCCCGTATAAATGGAAATACCCCTTCTGCTTATCAGCCTCAACAATGGGTCGCACAGCCCTCTTGAAAGTGCCTGAAGATTTGCCACATTTCTGCGGTACGATGGGGATACCCCTCATAGAGGTACCGAATTGGTATGCTGCATTCCGCCACACAGTAGCTGGCAAGGCTGCTCCTGCTACGGAACCGATGGAGACACAAGGATCGAGGTACCGCAGGAGGAGATCACCGTCTGCCAACAGGCATCCTACCGGCCCTCATTCGGGATACCCTGCTGGCGGCCCCATTGAGTCACCGCGATCTAGGAGAGCCCGCAGGGACCGTTAAGCTCATAATGGGCCTTGCAGTTATTACTGGTTCCCGTTGGCATTTTCTGCCATTACTTTATCTTTCGGCCTGACAGTTATTGTTTTTTTCTTTTACGACTCGTTTTCCTTACTTGGACCAGTAAGCCTGTGTGACTTTGGGCGCGGACTGTATCCACTGGTTGTAGCAGCCGGCTCCCCCGCCCACTCCCCCCTCTGCCCAGCAACATCTCTCTGCAGTAGAGACTACACTTCCCACAACACACCACGGCAGGATGATCGCTCCTCCCTGTTGCGCCCCACACACCGGACTCACTCCAGCGCAACTTACACATCACGGACTTCCGGGAGTCTCAGCATGCCAGTGACACGGGCTTCCGCCTTCAGATTGCCTTCTCCACCCCCATCGCCTGAGGATTGGAGACTGCCACGAGCCCAGAAGCTTATTCAGCACAGACAGGCACCCCGACCGCAGCACATATCTACCAGTCTGCTCCGGTCCCTGGCCTGGCTCTAGATACAGGAAAGATCGTCACTGTCACAGATTTTTTTTTTTTTGAACAGACTCGCCCTCCTATCTTCAATATGAACCGAAGATCATCACCCACTCTGTCCTCTTACTGCAAACCAGCAGAGGGGTGCACTGGCCCTTCACTCTCAAGTCTTCAGTCTCCACTACCCGCAAGCATATTTGTATTCCAACTGTAACCCTAGGGGACTACATCCATTGGTACAACCATATGGTTAAATTATTATTTTATTTTTTTTGGTACCCTTTTGACCTGAGACTCCCACTCCACTCAGCCGACCGGCCGCCACTCCCTGCATTGCTGGGACCGGTTAAGCTGGCCGTCATCGTACCGACCAGGCTATGGGATGGAGTGTAGGTCCCAACTCCATACTTGAATGTACCCGCAAGAGGGCATTGTTGCACCTATGTTTTACGTACTCAAAATCTCTATGTACAAATTAACTGTTTATCTTATCTGCCCGTTGCTCATTTCTGATTACCAATCTCTTGTTGCTTAGTTATGGCAGTTAGATATGTTTTGTTTAGACAATTGTTTACACACCTCCTAGACATGACAGCATACCCTGCTATATGTTCCGAGTGCAGCAGGTTTCTACTTCCTATGTTCACCACTACCCTCCCGAATGTCCCGGGTCAGGGGCCTGAATCACTAGAGTGCCCCCTCCCACAGACCTAGATGGGTACTCTTTACCTACATTCCCTCTTTACAGCCCTCCGCAGCTGTCACGACCATAATCTTCCTCACGCTCCGCCCACTCCCAACACATTCCCCCACTAAGCTACTCCCCTGTTAGGACAATTTTTGGTCCCCTCCGGACAAGGCATAACTAACTCCTCCTACTAAACCTCTACGCGCCTCCCTGTGGTGGCGGCTCACCTCCCGTCCGCTGCACATCACCCCTACTTCTTCCCTCTCTGCCAGGGCTTTTGGCTAACCCCCACACGGGATCAAACAGTGGGGTACTCACCCCTGTTGGGGCTCCCTCACTGCTTACGTCCCGTCTCACGCCGATTACCGACACCCGAGGTTGTCGGGCACATAGTCCCACACCTCTTCGGCTTCTCCCCAGATACATACACCCTTAACCACACCCTTCTCCGGCTTACCGGACTCCACCTCCCCTCCATCCCGTGTCCCCTTTTGGCCTTTCCCCCTATCTGCCAATGACAGGCCCGCAGAACACTAGTGCCCCCATGGACTTATCCCAAACACAGCCACACTCTCTCAAACTGCTTTCCATAAACATACGAGGACTCAACGTGCCCGAAAAATGGTCCAAACTCCTCCATTCCCTACAACGAGCCAAAACACATATTGCTCTTATACAGGAGACCCACTTCCGGACAGATTCTGTCCCCAAACTGATAAACCACTTCTTCCCAACGACCTTCCACTCCTCCAATCCAGAGGCAAAATCAAAAGGCGTTTCTATACTTATCTCTAAATATTGTCCAATCCGAATTTCTGACGTACAAACTGACCCGCTAGGTCGATTTCTCTTCATCAAAGGCACCTTGCACCAATTCCCTATCACCATAGCCAACATCTATGCTCCTAACACAGGCCAAGTCACCTTCTTTCGAAACACCCTCCAACAACTTTCTAGCTTCCAATCGGGGACCCTCATTGTGGGCGGCGATTTCAACATACCCTTAACCCCCTCTCTGGACACATCCAATGGGGCCTCCTCTCTATCCTACCGGGCACTAAAGTCGATCAAGCAACAGTTACATAATCTACTTCTTCACGATACTTGGCGTACATTACATCCCAAAGAAAAAGATTTTACCTTCTTCTCCATTCCCCACAATAAGTACTCTAGACTTGATCACTTCTTTCTCTCACAGACTGACCTCTCACTCCTCTCTACAGCTACCATAGAACCGGCCATACTCTCAGACCACAACCCCATCTCCATGACCTTGTGTTGGGGCCCACCCAACAAAAAGGCACGCATCTGGCGCCTAGACGGCTCTTTACTGACAGACGAGACGTACATTCAAAGACTGACCGCCTGCCTCTCAAACTTTTTTCAGGAAAACTCTACGCCTGACATAACGCCTACAGTCACATGGGCGGCACACAAATGTGTCATCCGCGGAGACCTAATGGCCATAGCTGCACACCGAACCAAACTTACAAACACCCGCATTGAGGAGCTAACGGCCCGTATCCGCGCCCTAGAAAGTACACATAAGGCCTCCTTATCTATCGCGTCAATGGAAGACCTTGCCCAGGCTAGAGAAGAACTCTTAGAAACACTGACTGCGACGGTTAAACGCAAGTTCGCACTGTCACAAAAACTTTACTACGAATTCGGCAATAAAGCCGGTAAACTTCTGGCGAGGGCTCTTCAAACCAAAAAAGCCTCTCGTACAGTCCACAAGCTCATCAATTCCAATGGAGAGGCAGTGGTCACCACTGAAGGAATCTCAGCACAATTTGTCCAATATTTCACGAAATTATATAACCTTGCACCTACTCAGACGTCAGGCACGGCGGGTGATCGCACAAAAACACTTACCGACTTCTTAGCACAATTTGGCCCTACTCCGCTCTCCCCTGAGGACTCACATACTCTGGATCTTCCAATATCACCAAACGAAGTCCTCGAGGCCTTAAAACATATGAAGACAGGCAAAAGCCCAGGACCGGATGGCCTCACGACAGCCTACTTCAGGACATTCCCGAATATCCTTGTACCACATTTAACAAAAGCGCTTAATGACCTTACAACAAACTCGACCGCTCACAAAGATTTAATGGAAGCCCATATTACACTTATTCCAAAACAGGGCAAAGACCCCACACTAGTCCCCAACTATCGCCCCATATCCCTTCTTAACGTGGATTTAAAGCTCTACGCGAAAGTTCTAGCCAACCGTATTCTCCCCTTTATTCCATCCCTAATCTCTCTTGACCAAGTAGGTTTTGTCCCTGGCCGAGAGGCCAGAGACAACACCACAAAAGCACTCAACATTCACCACTGGCTTACCAAAACAGCTACAAAAGGATTCTTTCTCTCCCTGGATGAAGAGAAGGCGTTCGACCGGGTCGCCTGGGACTACATGGAAGCCACCCTACGGGCAGCTGGCCTTCCACCACGTATGTTACAAATGATCCTAGCACTATACGCCTCACCGACCGCTAGACTACGGATTAATGGTGGCTTGTCGGACGCCTTCTCTGTTTCCAATGGGACCCGCCAGGGGTGCCCCCTATCTCCCCTAATTTTCATTATGACAATGGAACCCTTACTCCGCAAATTGAGACATAACCCTGCTATCAGAGGGATTGACATCCGACAAAAGCAATATAAATTAGCGGCCTACGCCGACGATATCCTACTCTTTCTGACGGACCCCATAACGACTATCCCTAACCTCCTTGCGGACTTTGCGCTTTTCAAAAACTTATCTGATCTCCAAATAAATTTCGAAAAATCTAAAGCCCTCAATATCACCTTACCAACTGAGACGGTAGACCTTTGCCGGAGTAACTTTCCGTTCATCTGGGAAAGATCTGAAATCACATACCTGGGGATCAAAATTACCACCCATCTACGGGACCTGTACACCAAAAATTTCCCTCCACTGATTAGATCCATCCAAGATGACCTAAAAAAATGGAATCTAGGCTCATTTTCTTGGATGGGCAGGGTCGCAATATTAAAGATGAATATACTACCCCGACTTCTATATCTCCTCCAAGCCATCCCGATCGCACTACCACCCTCTTTCTTTGCCTCCTACAGACTTCTCTGCAGGACATTCGTGTGGGCCTCCAAACACCCACGCCTTAGCTGGGACAGGTTAATTCTTCCCAAACAGTGTGGGGGACTGGGTCTCCCGGACCTCCAAAAATACTATTGGGCCTGCCACCTGACCAGACTGGTGGATTGGCATATACACTGTCCCTCAAAGGACTGGATCGCTCTAGAAGCTTCGTTCGCAGACCTCCCAATCGCTAACGCTCCCTGGTTAAACCACACCAGCGTTCCCAGAGAACTCACCTCACACCCTCTCATTGGTACCACACTCTCTCTTTTCAAAAAATCTTGCAAATTGCTCGCCCTTTCAACCTCGCCAGGCCCCATGACCCCTCTGGACAATAACCCAGACTTCCCCCCTGGACTCACCTTAAAAGACCCTACCTTGGATACTCTCTTCTCGCAAGCTAGGGCGCAGAACTTCTTTCACAATGGGATTCTCCTCCCTTTCCACACCCTTTCGGCCAAAATGTCTAACTATGACATACCCTTTTACAAATATTTACAAGTGAGACATTTCCTTCAATCATCCAGACAATCATCCCTCTGGCACAGGGATCTCACCCACTTTGAATCTCTCTGCACCTCTACAGAACCTCAGGGCCACCTAATCTCTGTAAACTACTCCCTCCTATTTTCAGGTCATAAGATCAAAGAGGACACAATTATACAACAGTGGGAAAAAGAACTGACGTTAGACCTCACTCCCACAGACTGGGATCACATATTCACCCTCATGCATAAAGGCTCCATCAACATCACGACTCAGGAAAATAGATACAAATTATTCTCAAAATGGTATCGGACCCCCGACAAGATACACCACTTCCACCCCTCAGTCCCTCCGACATGCTGGAGGTGTAATGTCTCTCGTGGTACCCTGCTCCACATATGGTGGGAATGCCCCCTTATACAACCATTCTGGTCAGAAATCCATCGGCTAATCTCCCAAATCACTACATACACCCCAGATTTCTCTCCTGCCCGCTACTTATTACACCACACCCCAGGGTCCCCCGGCTCCTACAAAAAATCTCTAACTATACATCTGATCAACGCAGCCAACCTGTGTATCCCTGCGCATTGGAGAAATCCCGCCCCTCCCACGGTAGAAGAATGGATCCGCAGGGTGGACAGGATAGCGAATATGGAACAACTCATTGCCCAAGCCAAAGACACACCCACTAAATTCCAGACCACCTGGGCATGTTGGCTTCACTATAGACAGCCCCAAACAAGCTCGACCTCGCCACCTTTATCTCCCCCTCACCCCTGAGAGCTCTCTGCTGCCTGTCCCCTACAGACCTCCCCCAAAACCCCCCCTCTATGCCCTATTGCCCCGCCCTCTCCCCCTCGAACGACATTGACCTGACATATTCATGCACACCAGATCTGATCATATCATTTTCTTACACACTCACTACCCTTCCTTTTTCGCCACTAACAGATCTCCCCCACACGACTGACTCTCCATAGGCTTTGCTTAGTCTTCGGATGTGCTTAACCGCTATCTGCAAATCCTTCAGTTACTCACCAGACCGTTATAGTTAAACATACCCTATGTCTCCCCCTGTTTCTCCCTTCTCGTTCACAGCGCAGGTCCCGTTTAGGGGTGAACGAGAACGGTGTTGCTCACAAAACGGTCTGAATCACCCCCGCACAATACATCCGATTTCATCAAGCCAACACCCATAGTTCATACATATATCGATATTTAATTTGTTAACCAATAGGGCCATATGCCCGCACCCACTTTTTATCAACTGCTCTTTTACTACCTGGTTTTTACCTATCAATGCCTACTGAAAAAGTGTGATTTGCTTCACTGAACTGTATGTCTAACTATACTTGTTATTCTGTAAAATTTCAATAAAATCTTTTGAAAAAAAAAAAAAAATACAGATTTTTGTGGACCTGTCCCCTTACATGGTTCAAAAGAGGAGAGCCCTTAAACCATTACTACTGCTTCTGCAAGAGAAAGATATCCCTTAAAGGTGGTCGTTTTCATCTGAGACTAAATTTTACATATAAAAGTAGAAGTTGCAGCTTCTCCACCTTTACAGAGGGTGAACATCTACTCCTGCAATTAGGTCTAATCCCTCAGAACCCTTCCTCATCTCATACAAGCAAAGGGACTTGTTCCCTTGGGATCTACGTGGAATCCCTGTTTCAGGGCTGCTCCGGTCCAACTGGATGCAAGGGAAGGATATACCTATCCTTCCTTCCCTTAGGGTCGGTTGGGGTCAGGGACTCCAACTTATTTATGCTCAATCTACTGTGAAGTTTTTGGTTATTTTGTGGATTTTATTCAAATGCTCACCATTTTTCCATCTTTTCCTCCCCTGTTTCATCTCTTTTCCCCCTCCCCCTCCTTCTACTCTTATATGCTCTGTTGTAGGTTCTTCCGGACTCAAAGGGGGTGTCTGGTTCCGCTTCCCAGGTCGGAGTACTCAACATGTCATATATGCTGATCCTCGCAGCACTCTTTGTTTCCCAGGAGATGGTAAGTCTCAGATCATACAGATAGTTCTCTTCCCTCTAGACTATGGCTAACGCCTCAGATCAACACCATCCCCTTAGAATTTTTTCACATAACACTCAAGGCCTCAATTCTCCAGTCAAACGTAGAAAGGTATTCCAGTCTTATCAATCCATGCACGCTAACGTCCTGTTGCTACAAGAGACACATTTCCCGGTTAGCTATAAACCTTCATTTATACATCAACATTACCCCCAATTCTTCTTGGCCTCAACAGAAAACAAAACCAAGGGAGTGGCAATCTGTTTCGCCAAACACTTAAATGTTTCTCAACCGGAGATGGTAGTTGACCCTCAGGGTCGCTTCCTGCTAGTTTCTGGCCACATAGACGGCAAACTTTATACCTTAGTGTCCTATTACGCACCCAATAAGGGTCAAAGACAGTTCTTTGATTCAATGCTTAAAAAACTTCATATTCACCTAAAAGGTACAGTGTTTAAGGGAGGTGACTCGAACATCGCCTTCGACACTGGACTAGACAGATTAGCAAATGGAAAATCTAGACCAAAACGCCCATCTAAACAAAGTGCTAAGATTGCAGCTCTCCTGTACGAAGAAGGACTGATTGATATATGGAGGGAAGTGAACCCACACAAAAAAGACTACACTCATTTTTCCGCCCCCTACAACTCATTTGCCAGGATAGACCACATCTTCTCACGCTCTCGCACTATCCCACCTATCCTACACTCAAAGATCATTGATTCCCCTCTGTCAGACCGCGCAATAGTCTCGGTGGTGTCCCAGAAAGTAGGTCCCACTAAGGGCCCTTCTCGATGGAGATTACAGGAGTCACTCCTCAGTGATCCTATACATTGCTCGGATTTAGAAGCGGTCATTAAGGACTATTTCCGTAACAACCGGACGACAGATGTTTCCCCCTCAATTGTATGGGCAGCCCACAAAGCGGTACTTCGGGGACATATCATTAGCTTGTCTTTGCAACTCAAGGCATCTCATAAAGCTGAAGTCCTCAAACTAACAGCGGAATACCGTTCCGCTGCGGGGGGGCACAAGAGCCTCCTCACCACCGAGTCCTTGAACACACTAGACAAGTCCCATGCTCTCCTTAACCTAGCGCTGACCTCAACTGCCGAAAAACATCTAAGATGGACGGGGGCTAAATTTTATCACCAAACTGATCGGATAGGCTCTAGATTAGCGACCAAACTAACCCCTAAACAACACTCGTTAGCTTTCCCAAAAATTAAAACGCCCTCAGGAGACTTGACCCAAAAACCAACAAAGATTATGGAGGCTTTTTCACAATTTTACTCTAATCTGTACAGACCCATTGACCCTCCCTCACAACTGCAAAGTGACAGCTTCTTAGACAACCTTCCTCTACCTACACTGTCTAAAGAGCATAGAGAGCTCATGGAAGACTCTTTTTCCGTGGAGGAAGTGATAGACACGATCCGCTCCTTAAAGACGGGATCAGCCCCGGGACCGGATGGTTTCTCTACGGGCTATTACAAAAAGTTTGCCCCATGCCTGGCCCCACATCTAACTAAATTTTCAATTCCCTCAGGGATGGAGCCCCCCTGGGACCTGATCTTAATTCCGCGACTATAACGGTAATCCCTAAGCCTGGAAAAGACTCTAGTGAACTAGTTAACTATAGGCTTATTTCGCTTATTAATAACGATATTAAAATATTCACGAAGATTTTAGCGAATAGGGTAGCAAACTTTATTTCAACATACATTCATAAGGATCAGGTGGGCTTCATCCCGGGGAGACAGGGACCGGACCAAATTCGTAGAACAATAGACGTTATCTCCCTGCTCAAGTCTGGGTGGGACGGTGGTCCACATCAGAATGGATTCCTCCTTTCTATCGATCTACATAAAGCTTTTGACTCTGTTCACTGGGCCTACATGACTGACTTACTTCAAAGATGGGGGTTTGGCCCCTACTTCCTGAACACATTTAAGTCCCTTTTCTGTACCCCGTCGGCCCAGGTTGGCTCTTAGGTAGGTACTCAGAGCAGTTCCCAATTGGTCGAGGGACTAGGCAGGGCTGCCCACTCTCCCCTCTCCTGTTTGCGATAGCCTTCGAGATTTTGGCGGTGGCAATCAGAACCAACCCAGATGTTAAAGGGGTGCGGTGTGGAGATCAAGAACATAAATGTGCGCTTTATGCGGACGACCTCCTCCTCTATATCACATCCCCCATCACTTCCACCCCTATGATATATAAAATCCTCCAGAATTTTAGCACAGTATCTGGCCTAAGGGTCAACTTATCTAAATCGATAGCCTTAAACATTTCGGTTCCGCAAGATCTAATCACACAACTTTCCACCAACTTTGAATTCTCATGGGCACAAACAGAGATACCCTATTTAGGTATTAAAATAACACCAGATATACTTAGCCTCTTCAGTGTGAATTATCCACCTATGTTTCGAAAGTGCAGAGGGGATCTGGAGAGATGGGCTAGATGTGGTCTGTCCTGGCTGGGTAGGATTCATGCGGTAAAAATGACTCTCCTCCCGCGCCTCCTATACCTGTTTCGCTCCCTCCCTATCCCGATCAAGAAAAAAGTTCTCCTCAAATTTCAATCGGAGATTCTTCGCTTTGTTTGGGGACATAAAGGGTATAGATGTTCATCTAGCATTCTTTATCATCTGAAAAGTCAGGGTGGGCTTGGTTTGCCGGATCTTTGGGGATATTTTCAGGCCGCCCATTATCTCAAATCTCAGTGGTCTTCACGAAAGGTCCAAAACCAAGCTGGCTTTCAATGGAACGACAGGCCACCCCGTTAAACACTATAGATTACCTTCTCTGGTGCGATCCAAAGGTGAGGCCGGCCATCTTGTCACCCACCCTCTCACACTCTATAGCTCTCAGCACAGGTCTTTTCAAGCAACATAACCTGATCTCCCCTATGAGACCGCTTGCACATCTTTTTCACAATGCAGATTTTCCACCAGGGATGGTCATTAAGGCGTTCAAATGGTGGATGGATAAAGGCCTCTATAGAATAGGACACTTTATTTCCCATAAGGGCCCGATCACACTATCCCACTGTAGAAATGACTTAGACATGCCACAGTCGGAGGTATTCAGATTCTGCCAAATTTCCCACTACCTACACTCAATTTGGTCATGTAAACATGAAAGCCCCTTCTTGACTCCCTATGAACATTGGTTCTCCAACACAGAAGTCCAGAGGGGAGGAATATCCCTGATCTATTCAGCACTGAAATCTCATTCGGACAAACCTGCTTATGCTTGGGCCTGGGAGGAGAACACAGACAACCCCTGGACTACACAGGAATGGTCTAACGGGTTTCTCAGATCTTTTACAGGTATATTAAACATTTCCCTGATAGAAGCTAGTGTCAAAATCTTAAAACGTTGGTATTATGTTCCAGCTCGCCTTTCAGTCATTTTCCCAGGGACCTCCCCTCTTTGCTTTAGGGGTTGCGAGCTTCAGGGCTCGATGTTACATACATGGTGGACTTGTCCGCAAATGAGATCGGTTTGGCAGAAAGTGTTCCGCACAATTAGTACCATTTCGCAGATAGTAATAACCCCAGACCCCAACATCGCTCTGCTTAATGGGAGGATTAAGGATATCCCTAATTTTATTTATTTAAAGTAACCATCGCAAAAGCATGGAAGAAACCTAGAGTTACGTTTCCCAGATTTAAGAGGAAGGTCTCTTGGATTATGGTGCAGGAACAAATTGTAGCTAAACTAAACGACAAAAGCAGTAATTTCTTTGCTATATGGGAGCCATGGGCCAGATACTGCGGCATCCCTCTGTTCCCAGGTATGCCGAAGGAACCTGAGTCTGGAGGGTTCTCACAGTGATACCGCCCTTCCCCTTCCCCTTCTCTTACCCTTTTCTCACCTTTCTCTATTTCTCTGATAGAGACTCTCTTGTCTCCTATGTAGGATTATATTAGTCAGTTCTTAACATGTTTTCTATTTACACAAGAGAAGCTGTAGTAGGTAGTCAATTCACTGTCGTTGTCTGAAGTCAGATTCGGATTAGGCTACTTCAACGAACTTCAGATTCAGCCTACCGGACCCTCGGATTCGGGGTTCCGGAGGCCATTAGCGGGGAGACATGAGAGGCTTCAGGGACACAACGGGAGGGTGTGGAAACGGGACAGACAGGCTCTTCCACAGTGTGATCCCATAGGGGTGGAGAGCCTCTAGTCTGATTGTTATGTCAGGTATCCCTTGTCTTGGACACTGGGTTCCTAGACTCCCGTACAACCCGAGTCTTACACAGCCTCTCAAGCCTTCCCCTAGATTATCTCAGTAGATTGTCTTGCAGGTTCTATTTAACCTCAAGCTTCAAGCTTTCTTTTTTGTCATTTTGTTTGCAGTTAATGCATTAGAAATGTTATGTTACATAGTTACATAGTTAGTAAGGTTGAATAAAGACACCAGTCCATCCAGTTCAACCTGAGTGAGTGTGTGTCTACAACCCTGACCCTTGTCCCTAACCCTGTACATCACACACTCACATCAGTCCCTACCCTCAATCCATGGTCCCCATTCATATACTAGGGCCAATTTTGGACAGAAGCCAATTAACCTACCAGCATGTCTTTGGAGTGTGGGAGGAAACCGGAGTACCCGGAGGAAACCCACGCAGGCACAGGGAGAACATGCAAACTCCAGGCAGGTAGTGTCGTGGTTGGGATTCGAACCAGCGACCCTTTTTTACTGCTAGGCGAGAGTGCTAACCACTGCACCACTGTGCCGCCCATGTTCTTTCTTGTCTTCTGTGTCTGTATACTTTTTCATTAAAATAAAAAGTGTAAACGCAAAAAAAGAAAGACATGCTGCTGTCTCTCAGAAGCACGATCCAGGCAGATATGGCCTCATGTATGAACAGATTCAATAGAGATATCCAAGCAATGGGGGATAGAGTGGACCACATTGAGGTTAAGATGGGAGAATACGCAGACACCATAAATGATCTTGTTGATGCCTATGATGAAAAGGAAGGGGAGAATGAGTGGATCAAGGCAAAATTAGCTGATATGGAAGACAGGTCAAGGAGGAATAACCTGAAAATAAGAGGGATTCCAGAATTGGTGCAACCAACCGACCTAGGTCCCTATGCAGCGACCTTGTTCAAAACTCTCATACCGGGTCTCACTAACTTAGATGTTACAATTGATAGGATTCACCGCCTGCCTAAACCATCCCATCTGTCTGATCACATCCCAAGAGATGTGCTCCTACGCCTGCATTTCTTCCATGTGAATGAAAATCTGATGTCATGCATGAGAAAGCAGGATCAAATCCCAGCACAGTATCAGAGCTTACAACTCTTTGCAGATTTCTCGCAATATACGCTTCAGAAAAGGAAGAATCTAAACACAGTGAGCAAAGTTTTAAGAAACCACAAAATTAAATACAGATGGGGATACCCGACAAAAATCACTGTGACCAGAGAGAATCATACCTATGTGATATCATAAATTTAAAGCAGCTTATGGGGTAGCGCAGACAGGGACAAGGCGCAGACATCATGGCTCTGTCCTGAGTGGCTCTGTCACGAGTGATGCGCAGTTTCACCAACGCAGTTATCAATTCTGATCATGTCTTCTCTGCTCTTTTACAGGTAAATGTCTCCTAGCCATCTGTACATCTCTACTAAACTGACTTTGCTGTAACATTTTTGGTAAATGTCTCCTATCCATCTGTACATCTCTACTGAACTGACTTTGCTGTAACATTTTTGGTAAATGTTTCCTATCCATCTGTACATCTCTACTGAACTGACTTTGCTGTAACATTTTTGGTAAATGTCTCCTATCCATCTGTACATCTCTACTGAACTGACTTTGCTGTAACATGTTTGGTAAATGTGTCAGAAAATGTTCCATCCGCTGGTAATATCTGTCATTTGGCATGCAGTACTGAGGTCCACCAGCAGGTGTCTCCTGGCAGTTTGGAACTGTCAGGAGAGCTTTTCCCTGCTGATGTTATGTCATCTTTGGGCCGCAGTAATGGCGTCCACCAGCGGATGGATCCTGGCAGTGTGGAGCAGACAGTACCTCCTACAATCAGGTGTCACTTGAGGCCAATCACAGGCCTATAAATACCCAGCAAGCAATCACATGCTTGCCTTGGTATCTTTCTTCCTTGTGCCCTGACCTGGAACCTGTATCTGGAACCTGAACCTGAACCTGAACCTGCTCCTGAGCCTGTATCCGATCCCATCCTGATCCTGTCCCTCCTGTGTTCCTATTCCCTTGAAGCCATATCCCATCCATTATCTCCCTCTCCTACCTGCCCTTGTTCAGTTGCTGATCCCCCTGTGTATGACCCTGGCCTGGCTAACGTGTTTGATTTCAGTACTTCCCTTTGGCTGTATATATATTATCTGATTGTCTGTGGGTTTCTGTTGGTTGGTTGGTTGAGCACTATTTGTATTTGGGGTGTTGTAATTTATATCACTTATCTTAAATAAACATTATTCTATATCACTTTACATGCGGTTGGGTTTCCTCTTTGCAGTCCACACAATCTGGTCACACCTCTTCATGACTGTATACCAAGGCCATCCCTGACCAGAAGTGGCTGCACAGGGGAACCATCTCAGTTCCATTTCATGTTGCTGGGATGAATTCAGATATAATTGTTTATTATGCTCTGCTGGCAACAGAGAGTTCTGAATATCTCCGCCAGACATTGGAAGGGTGGTCCAGTGATCAGCTGCTGGTGATTATCCGTTTAGCTCACTCTGTGGTCGATCAGGGCAGTATACAGTTTGAGGATGTTCAGCCTTTGATTGGAATGTGTACAGAGCTGGCTCTGCCTTGTATCCCAAAGGGCCATGATGACTTTTTGCCACCCTTCAGCATTAACCAGGTTGCGTCCTTAGTATGGCTGTTGGAGGATGACTCTGCATCCTTTTTTGAGCATTATTCGGTTTGTCCCAAACAGTTGCTGGAAGATTGTATAGATGAAGTGCAGTCCCTGGTCAGACAGAGGATATGTGAGCCCACTTTTGTGCTACCTGTACTTCAGGCATGGTAAGACCTATTATGCCCAGCTTCTGTCAGCTCTCCACAACCCAGACCTGCTACTAAACACCTGCCTGCTCAGATGTCCTTTCTCCCATCACCCCTGGCAACCTCAGCTACAGTCCAATATACCCTGCTCCCCACCAAGTATCAATACCCTGTTTCTACTTCCTGCACCTATCCTGCCTTTAACCCACCTGCCTCTTCTCTAATACCTGCAACTTCCCCACAAGAACTTCCTCTGGCCGCTGTTCCCCCTTCCTTGCCAAATCTCAGCCCTTCATTTCAGTATGCCTCACCTCCTGTCTACAGTCATACAGCCACCTACAGATCTCCAGCAGTTAAGCCAAAGAAGAAACGGAAGTTCTTCCCCACTCACACGATCCTGCCAGTAACTCAACTTGCTTCCACACCAACCAACCTGTTCCAGCCTGCGTTCATGCCAGTTGAACTTGATGACCCACCTAAACCTGCCAACCTGGTGCCTGCCATCCAGTCTGATGTGCCTGCCTCCCAGTCTGATGTCTACCTTCCAGCTGGATGTCTTGGTACCTGCCTTCCAGCTAGATGTCTCTGCCTCCCAGTCTGATGTGCCCGCTTTCCAGTCTGATGTGCCCGCTTCTCAGCCTGATGTCCTGATGTCTACCTTCCAGCCGGATGTCTCAATGCCTGCCTTCCAGCTTGATGTCTCTGCCTTCCAGTCTGATGTGCCCGCCTTCCAGTCTGATGTGCCCGCTTCTCAGCCTGATGTCTTGATGCCTGCCTTCCAGCCAGATGTCTCGGCGCCTGCCTCCCAGCTTGATGTCTTTGCCTCCCAGTCTGATGTGCCTGCTGTCCAGTCTGACGTGCCCGCTGTCCAGTCTGTCTTGATGCCTGCCTTCCAGCCCGAAGTCTCGGTGCCTGCTTTCCAGTCTGATGTGCCTGCTATCCAGTCTGATGTGCCTGCTTCCCAGTCTGATGTGCTGATGCCTACCTTCCAGCCTGATGTCTCGGTGTCCGCCTTCCAGCCGGATGTCTCGGTGCCTGCCTTCCAGCTTGATGTCTCTGCCTTCCAGTCTGATGTGCCTGCTATCCAGTCTAATGTGCCTGCCTCTCAGTCTGATGTCTTGATGCCTGCCTTCCAGTCTGATGTGCCCGCCTTCCAGTCTGATGTACCCGCTTTCCAGTCTAATGTGCCTGCTTTCCAGTCTGATGTCCTGATGCCAGCCTTCCAGCCTGAAGTCTCGGTGCCCGCTTTTCAGTCTTATGTGCCCACTTCCCAGTCTGATGTCTTCATGCCTGCCTTCCAGCCTGATGTCCCGAAGCTTGTCTTTCAGCCTGATGTCTCGGTGTCTGCATTTCCACCTGATGTCTCAATGCCTGCCTTCTAGCCTGATGTGCCAGCTTCCCAGCCTGATGTGCCAGCTTCCTAGCCTGATGTGCCAGCTTCCCAGTCTGATGTGCCAGCTTCCCAGTCTGTTGTCTCAGTGCCTGCCTTCCAGCCTGATGTCTCGAAGCTTGCCTTTCAGCCTGATGTCTCGATGCCTGCCTTCCAGCCTGATGTGCCAGCCTCCCATCCTGATGTGCCAGCCTCGCAGCCTGATGTGCCAGCTTCCCAGCCTGATGTGCCAGCTTCCCAGCCTGATGTACCAGCTTCCCAGTCTGACGTGCCTGCTGCCCAGCCTAAAGTGCCCGTGCCTGCTGCTCAGCCTGAAGTGCCCGTGCCTGCTGCCCAGCCTGAAGTGCCCGTGCCTGCTGCCCAGCCTGAAGTGCCCGTGCCTGCTGCCCAGCCTGAAGTATCCCGTGCCTGCTGCCCAGCCTGATGTGCCTGCTGCCCAGCTTGAAGTGCCTGTGCCCGCTGCCCAGCTTGGTGTGTTCCTGTCTGCTGCCCAGCTTGGTGTGTTCCTGTCTGCTGCCCAGCTTGGTGTGTTCCTGTCCGCTGCCCAGCTCAATGACCCAGGTGTGCCAGCTATCTGCCCGGATGTGCCTGACGACCAGCCTAAAAAACTTTCTTCCACCATTCTGCTTGATGCCATAGACTATGGACAATTACAACCAGTTGGAGCGTCCGGAGGCCGCTCCTTTGAGGGGGGTACTGTCAGGAAATGTTTCATCCGCTGGTAATATGTGTCATTTGGCATGCAGTACTGAGGTCCACCAGCAGGTGTCTCCTGGCAGTTTGGAACTGTCAGGAGAGCTTTTCCCTGCTGATGTTATGTCATCTTTGGGCCGCAGTACTGGCATCCACCAGCGGATGGATCCTGGCAGTGTGGAGCAGACAGTACCTCCTACAATCAGGTGTCACTTGAGGCCAATCACAGGCCTATAAATACCCAGCAAGCAATCACATGCCTTGGTATATTTCTTCCTTGCGCTCTGACCTGGAACCTGTATCTGGAACCTGAACCTGCTCCTGAGCCTGTATCCGATCCCATCCTGATCCTGTCCCTCCTGTGTTCCTATTCCCTTGTAGCCATATCCCATCCATTATCTCCCTCTCCTACCTGCCCTTGTTCAGTTGCTGATCCCCCTGTGTATGACCCTGGCCTGGCTAACGTGTTTGATTTTGGTACTTCCCTTTGGCTGTATATATTATCTGATTGTCTGTGGGTTTCTGTTGGTTGGTTGAGCACTATTTGTATTTGGGTTGTTGTTATTTATATCACTTATCTTAAATAAACATTATTCTATTTCACTTTACATGCGGTTGGGTTTCCTCTTTGCAGTCCACACAATCTGGTCACACCTGTTCATGACAAAATGTCTCCTATCCATCTGTACATCTCTACTGAACTGACTTTGCTGTAACATTTTTGGTAAATGTCTTCTGCTGCCATATCTTTAAACTTCTATATTTAATGCTAGCTCTATAACAAACACACTGCAATAGCAATATTACTGGTGATTGATTCTCAACTCCATTTGGCTTGAGTTTATCAAGAGAGGTAATCAGCTTTACGACCCTAGCCTGTGTCTGTAGCTGGTCTGGTACTGGCCATCTCCTCCCCATATTCAGGTGTCTCACATCAGACCCAATAATGACCAACTGAGGAATGCATCCCTGCTTAGTCTCCCTATAAATTTAAAGCAGCTTATGGGGTGGCACAGACAGGGGCAAGGCGCAGACATCATGGCTCTGTCCTGAGTGGCTCTGTCACGAGTGATGCGCAGTTTCACCGAACTCCCCCAGACCCAACAGACAAAAAGGAGGTGGAGTTGGCTTCCTTCTATCCCCACAAAGCACCTTCCAAGTCCTTCCTGTCCCTCCCTCTCTATCCCTCTCATCTTTCGTGATGCATTGTATTCATCTGTTTTCTCCCATTTCCCTGAGGATTGCAGCAATTTATCGGCCTCCAGGACCGGTATTGCACTTTCTTGATGACTTTGCTGCCTGGCTACCCTACTTTCTCTCCTCTGAAATACCCACCATTATTCTTGGTGACTTCAACATTCCTGTCAATGTTAACAGACCAACTACAGCTAAACTTCTCAACTTAACCTCATCTCTTGACCTAACCCAATAGACAAATACTTCCACTCACTCCAATGGTCATACCCTTGACCTTGTATTCTCCCATCTCTGCAACCCTGGCAACCTCACCAACACTCCCTTTCCTCTCTCTGATCACAACCTCATTACTTTCACTGTATCCTTGCCTCCAACCACCCATCCCTCCAAGCAGCAAACAATTACTTGTAGAACCTTCGCCACTTTAACCCTTCTCTTCTCAATTCTGCTACTGACCACCTATATGACATAATCTCTCCCCTGTCCTGTCCTGACCTGGCCAACTCTGTCTACAACAGTTCACTCTCATCATCACTAGATGCACTTGCTCCTCTAACCACATGCAGAATCAGGCCCCAACCGTTACAATCCTGGCAAACTGACAACACTAGAAATCTCAAGAGACATTGCCGTGCTCTTGAACGACTGTGGCGTAAAACCAAATGCCTGCAAGACTTCACCCTATATAAATCTGCCCTTCTAAAATACAATTCCTGCTTCCATGCTGCCAAACAAGCATACTTTCTCTCTCTTAATAATTCCTTGTCTTCCAGTCCCCGTCGGCTCTTCTCAACCTTTAACTCTCTGCTTCGTCCCCCACCCCCTCTACCCACTAACTCATTCACTGCCCAAGAGATTGCCAATCACTACAAAGACAAGATCGATGCAATTCGTGAGGACACCTCCACTGTGCATACATCTTCCCCACCCAACATACCTTGCCTAGCAGCACATTCAACACTCTCCTCTTTTGAATTGGCTACTACTGAAGAGGTTACAAAACTTTTATCGGATGCCCACCTAACCAATTGTTCCTTGGATCCTGTTCCCTCACAACTACTACGGTCACCCTCTTCTTCTATCCTATGCTCCCTCATCCACATCTTCAATCTCTTCCTCTCTAGTGGCATCTTAACCCTCCCCTCCAAAACACGCGCAGATCACTCCCATTCTTAAAAAGCCCTCACTGGACCCTACCAACCTGAACAACCCATCCCATTGCTCCCATTCACCTCTAAACTTCTGGAATGCTTAGTCTACAACTGTCTTAGCTCATACCTCAGTGAAAATAACCTTCTTGACCCCTTACAGTCTGGCTTTCGCTCGCAGCACTCCACGGAAACTGCCTTACTAAAACTCACTAACGATTTACTAACTGCTAAAACCAACAGCCAGTACTCCATACTCCTACTACTTGACCTCTCTGCGGCCTTTGATACTGTTAACCACCTGCTTCTTCTTAATAAACTACATTCCCTTGGCCTCCGAGATTCTGCTCTGTCCTAGTTCTCTGCCTATTTATCACAGCGCTCCTTCAGTGTCACCTACAACTCTGTCTCCTCCTCTCCATTGCCCCTTTCTGTGGGGGTCCCCCAAGGCTCTGTTCTTGGACCCCTTCTCTTCTCTATCTACACCTCCTCCCTTGGTCACTTAATAACCGCCCACGGCTTCCAATACCACTTATACGCTGATGACACCCAAATCTATCTGTCTACTCCTCACCTCACTCCTTCAGTCTCCTCTTGCATTACTAACTTACTAACTGACATATTAGCATGGATGTCGCACCACTTCCTTAAACTAAATCTCTCTAAAACTGAGCTATTAATATTCCCCCCCGCCCATGTCCCCCTCTATGACTTTTCCATCAAAATCAACAATGCAACCATCAGTCCCTCACCTCACGCCAGGGTACTAGGTGTAATCCTAGACTCTGACTTGTCATTTCAGCCTCAAATCCAATCATCAAAAGTTTGTAGAATTCACCTCCGTAACATCTCTAAAATTCGCCCCTTTTTAACAAATGAAACCACCAAGCTCCTCCTTCACTCCCTTGTTATCTCTTGCCTTGACTATTGCAACTCCCTTCTCATTGGCCTACCTCTCCATAGGCTATCCCTTCTTCAGTCTATCATGAATGCTGCTGCCAGTCTTATCCACCTTACCAACCGCTCAGTGTCTGCCAACCCTCTACTCCAATCCCTACACTGGCTCCCCCAGCGAATTAAATTCAAAATACTAACCACAACATACAAAGCCATTCACAACTCTGCCCCGAGCTACATCACCAATCTTGTCTCCAAATATCACCCAAATCGACCCCTCCGCTCTTCTCAAGACCTCCTGTTTTCAAGCTCTCTCATCTCCTCCTCCCATGCTCGTCTCCAGGATTTCTCCAGAGCCTCTCTCATTCTCTGGAACTTGCTAACTCCATCTATCCGGCTACCCCCTACTCTTGCTACCTTCAGGTGATCCCTGAAAATTCATCTCTTCAGGAAAGCCTATCACATCTCCAACTAATCTCCTACCACTTCCAACAGCTCATTCCCCACAGTTACAATCTTTTTTTACACCTGCCCCACCCTATTGGATTGTAAGCTCTTCTGAGCAGGGCCCTCTTAATTGTCTTGTATTTTATTGTATTATAACTGTATTGTCTCCCTTTTATATTGTAAAGTGCTGCGTAAACTGTTGGCGCTATATAAATCCTGTATAATAATAATCCTCCTTGGATAAAGGAATGGGGTATTCTCCCGGAACCAGACGGTGTTAACCCCACTACTAGCACACCGCTCCAACTTGAGCGTGAGTGGAAGGAAGTCACGGCCAAGAATGCAAAATCACACGTGTGAATAGGACCAGATGGTCTTCTCTTAGCTCCCCAGTCCCTCTGTGCGTGAGGCCAGGAACTGTCAGGTCGAACTAATCCCCCCAGTATTACCTAGCAGCACTCAGCTGCCCATAGGTGCTTCGCACCAGTTCTTCTTGTTGCACCATGTTAGGTGCCCCAAACTTGTTTTACTTGTTTCAATGTTCATGTCGTTTTCCCTTTTCAAGTTTATTTTTTATTTTTCGGGATGTTGACAGAACCAAGCTTCTGGAAGGAACATTTCAGCTTCGGTTGGAGATAACCATAAACTGCCATAACGGGACTTCTCCTCGGATAATCTACGGAGGTAAGATCAAAAACACATCACTCACAGTGACTATCTAGCCAAGTTGACCTAATCTGGGAATAGAGCACGAATCTTAGGGAAGGACCCTTATAAATTCTTAGCGTTTACACTCCCCAAAAAAGTTGACACTTAAAGTTCTTTCTATTAACGCTAAGGGACTCAATCACCCAGCTAAGTGTAAATGACTCTGGAGGGAAGCTCTCGTGCATAACAGTGACATACTTTGTGCACAGGAGACTCATTTAACCTCATCAGCTCCACCTAAATGCACGCATAGGAACTACTACTTTATTTTCATTGTGAACTCAGACTTCAAAACCAAGGGGGTTCTTATCACTATCAGGGACACAATAGCGTTTAAGCTTCATGAAGAGATAAAAGACCCACAAGGCAGATTCCTAATACTTATTTGTGATTTAAACTCAACTACGTACTGAAGTAGAATAGTAAAGTATCGAACCAGGCAGAAATTCAGCAATGCAGGTTTATTAACAGCTGATAACATACAGGTTTATGTTCAAAGTATTACAAGATACAGGTCTAATTTATACAGTTTCTTACAATGCAAGCATATTAGATATAAATATTCTTATCCTCTAACCAAATTGAAACAATTGTGAATTGTTCTCACCTTGAACCAGAATGGGTCTTTACTGCCAATTCTTGGGAACCCGTCACCTGATAGGGACCAGTCGATCGACCAGTGGTCTGGTCCCCTCACAGAGTTCTGGGTTCCAGCTCGACCAAGTTTGTGAGGGAAATTCACCTGAGACCACATTCTGGAACAAGTCAAGAAGTCTTCTCTGACTCGTACGAGGAGACAAGTTATGGACAGATACTTGCCCATTGGTTCTGACCTCTATGACCCGTGCAATAGGGCAGCATACACAGAGTTCAGCCTTATGAGCTCCTATCTGACTTGTCTGTCTAACAATTGCAGAGCTTGCATTTATATACCATTTTACAAGTCTTATCTCAACCATCTCTCTTTCATATGATTGGTCGCTAAGATCTACGTCAAAGTAACCAACCATAAATCTGACACCTGTTCTACAACCAGATAAACTTAATTATTCCCAAAATTCCTATATGTTCATTAAAGTGATTTATAACTGTTTTTGTCCAATTAAAAACACCTGTATAGAGACAGTCTGGCACCCAGCTGTGTTATCAAACTTTCCTTATCTTGATAAGATTTAACTAAGTTCAAGAATTACAGATTTATGACATTTGGGAAAATGAACTTTCAATAACCCCACCAGATGTCTTATATGTTTCACTATATGTATGTATTTTAACAGTTTTAATGAGGGCACAAGCAGACCTTTGTTAGACCCTGTCAATCTTAATTTAATGTACTGTACATAACTTTAATTATTTCTAAACCACCTGTTTTCTTATCTTTATCTGTCTGATTTATATGCATTTCAGACTTGAGACGATTCTATATAACTTGAATCTATTCTAATGAACTTTCACCCAGTAGACTATCTTAATACATTTTCGAGAACACCTGTGTACAAGTACTTGTCATAAAGCAGAGGTCATTTAAAGTTCAACACTTAAAAATGAAGACTTTCTAAATCTGGAAAACACAGTATACATTATTAAAGATTAATAATTGTTGCTTTACTTATTGAATAATAATATTGATAAAACCACTACTATATAATAATATGAATAATAATAATAATTATCAATAAAATATATGCAAATCAATATATATAATATGAAATACATTGGCTAATATGAGATTCCACAACATTTCCCCCCTGTTGAGGCTTTACACAAGCCTCACAGCAATTACAATACAGATCACCCACCATGCCCTTCAGAGACCCCATGCACCCGACACTTATTGCATAAATTGTCCAAAAAAAATAAAAATAAATCAGTCCAAATAATAAATAAATAAATAAATCAGTCCAATCAAAAACACACTGCATCTTCTTCTGTAGCTGCAAAGTCCTTCTCCATATGTGGCACGGAAAACATAGTTGTCAGTCTCCGTGGCATCGTGACATCCTTGACTCCACCTTTCAGTCACTATTACCCTGGTCATGTCATACCATCAATATAGTCAGTCCAGATATTTCATTAGTTTTAATTTTGTAGTCTTCCCACAAAGTTTGCTAAACCCAAAACCATTTCACTTTTTGTCCATCCCTGCACATACTATACTGCAGAATATTATACAATAACAGTCAGCATAGGTCTCTTCTGTCAGTCACTGCTATACTGTCTAAGTCAGTAGCCTACCTCTTCTATGTCTTAAAACATGAATTATAAAACAAAATCATGACAAATATCATAACATATCCTATAAAGCATCAATAGCATACAGTCTTTAGCGATAATGTCATACCCATTACATTACACCTCTCCATTTTTTTTTTCTCAAAAAAATGATAAAACTATTTGTTTATAATGATTGAACATTACTCAAAGTGGAACTCTACTCACAAAAATGTGATAAAATAAGGTTCATTAGCAAGAAAAATACATTCCACATAATTATTATGCTACCATTTTACTGAAGCCCATAACCTTTGAGCAGCAGTAGAATTTCAGGCTGTCAGCAGACTGGCCTCTAGATATTATTCATTGCAAAAAAAATAGAGCACAACTGAGCCTGTCTAGAGCAGGGTGGAACAGTGGATTTTAAACAGTATAGGCACCTATTTTTTACTGTGCTTCATAGCTACACCTGCAAAAGGGGTCAGCCTCAAGTAACCCAGCAGGAATTAATTTTCTGACCAAAGTTCCACTTTAAGGTGTTCACAATAATAATACCTATAACATATATAACAAACAAAACAACAGTAAGTCTCTACATACAAAGTATCACATATAATTAATTAGAATTGTCCATTACTGAAATACTTCCAATGTCTTTGTCCGCAACAGTCTCTTGTATGTATTCCACTTGCACTTATGTGAATAACATTCATGCTAATCTCATTCAGACTTTGACTACTATTGAAACTGAAAATGTCACTGTCACAAATGTGGATTTAAATGGACACTTGAATTGTGAATTCTTCCACTTCCTTTTATGATCTTTAATGTACTTGCAGTAATCAAGAGTTACTGACATACTGTACATTCCTTTAGTGGCTTTGACTGGAACAAGAGATCGCATCTAAAACAAGGATCTGTTTAGAAACAAAACTACACCAATTTGGTTAATTATTTTAAACACATGAACATTTTATCTCCCACTGTACAACATGAAGTCTAAGCAACTATCATTTGCCTCTAGAACTCCTAAACTTAGTGACAAATCTATCCAAAGTTTCATATGGCCCAGCAAATTGTATTTAATTTGGTCTACAACAGCCCATACAACCTATCCACCAATGAATATAAGTGTGGACACAAGGCTCTATTGTTTATGCCAAGCATAGAGCAAAATGGAACAGATTTTTCATAAAAATGGGTACAATTATCTGATATCAGAGCTGTATACACTCCAAACCTGGGAAACATTTCCCAAATCAGACACTTAGCTGTTGTCTCATACATTTGCATGACCATATGAAAAACTGTGATTTACTTTAAAAAGGAGCAGACATTTATTAAAGTATATCTATATCTACAGCTTTGTTCTTTCATTGCAATAAAGTCTATATACAGGCACACAAAATAGACTTTGAAGAACTACATTTTGTGAAACTACATTGTGATTGTTCATAATTAAAAAGAAATCAAAATAAAGTTACATGGTCACTTGCACAGTCTGTTAAATCTAAAGAGGTTAAGAAAATGTGCATTACTATGTCCCTTCCTTAAGAATAATTATATACAGATTTTATTGTTAATTAGATCATATTAATGCAGAGTGACCCTAATCCAAAAACTGACTTTGCCACCTGTAGTAGCATAACTAGAAACTTGAATAATAAAAAAATCAAAAGGAGTGAAATTTTACAAAGTATAACTTTACATATGAAAACGTGCTGGCTGCTCCTGGAATAAAGAAACAAATTATTTCTTTAGACAAACTAATAATCAGCCTGATGATTACTAAATATTGTAATCAGGTAGGACAAAATAAGTTATAGCCAATACCAATAAGGGACCTTGCTCACCAGAGCTTACAAGCTAAGATTAAAATTAAGACTATAATTATCTAATTCACCCCCTGTATGTGCTACATATAGCACATATAATAAGATGGTAGCACTGTTGTTACCATGCATCACTCTTCACTATTCTTTTTAGAAAATAAGAAACAAAAATAAATTTGGAGTTCCCTTGTACCAAATAAATAAATCCCATTACTATCTTTGTGATTACTACTAAGTAGGCAAATATATAAACATGACAGTATACATAATACTGTACAATAAGATAGGGACATGACAAAATAAACAACAAAAGCTACAAGGGAGAATAAGCACCCTACTTACAAGAGTGATACACTAAAAATAAAATGCACCTTTCACTAATACAGTCCATAATATAAAAGACAAAATACCTATTATAATCTACAGTTTATATTCTAATAAAAAAATCAACAAATGTTTAAGAATAAGAACGTATTCTAAGATTTTATTTATTTTCTGGTCAGCTCATCCAGTTTCTGTCTAAAGGCACCTATACGTGCCCCTTTCATCTCAGTACAGAGCACTGAGATGAGCTGTCACAAAAAGTGATTTAATGCTGCTGCACATAAGCTCCTAAAGACACACTGAAAAAAAATACAGTATTTCGTCTAACATGTAAAACCTACAACTGTAAAATCTGTTAAGCATGACATTAATTACATTAGCGTTATTGAATTTATCTACAGATTTTTTCCTTCCAGAAGCAGTATGCTGGATACAAAAAAAATATGGGTGAACTTTTGTGTCGTAAATTACTTAAAACAAACAACTTTCTTTTTTCTACAAATTAAATAACTTCTAACTCCCTCAGCTCATTCATGGCGCTATCTAGCTGAGGTACATATTCAAAAGAATATAAAAAAGATTAATGAATCGTGCCTTCCACACACACATACACACACACTCACTGCCAATAACATTTTGAACTGTGACACTAAAGTCAATCAGTCACCATAGATGTATCAATCCCTAGCCTCTCCATAAAAGTCACATACAATCATTCACATAGGGATTCATTTTACACCTAAAAAAAAAACAAAAAACACACACACAAACACAGACACACATTTAATTCTTATAAATATAAATCCTCCTATCAAATACTAATAACAAGTGTCACGAAATCAAAGATATGACACAGAAAATTCTAATTGTATTTGTCACGGAACGTCCCACACTCCGCTTGAGTGCTTCCGTCATATACCACTTCCTAAGTTCTGGAACACGAGTCCAATGGATCTGGCTATAGGAACCCCAAGAACTAGACAACACCAGTCTTGGAGTACATCAGAACTAACTTTTATTTGAGATCTCACACACATTTATACACCAGGATGACTCAAAGCTAACCTAATTAACATGAGCTCCAATAGGAGTCGTCCCGTCTCCTACATTGTATGGAGGACAATGTCATTAGCTCATTCAATTAACATAAGCACAAGTTGACACCAGCATCTCCTCACATGATGTGTCCCAACAGAATGAATCAGTCTTATCAGCAGGGGGCTGCTGGAGGAACCCCCCCCCCTCCCTCTTCAGGGACACAGATCCACAGCAAGGAGTCCCCATACAATATATACATGACTGAGTCCGATTAATACAGTTCAGACTGGATTTCTCATTCACCTCAAATGCTAGGGCCCATAATTGGTGGGCAACAGGCCCGCACACAGTCCTCTCCAACAGCCTCTGCTCCGGCCAGGTCCGTGACATTTCTCCCCTTTCGGCAGGAGACTAACATAGGAGGAGACCCCAGACGGGTTGACTCCGAAGTTAGTCAGTAGTTCCAGTCCTCTACTGCCTGTACCCACACAGTACCCCAAACAAATTATTCCAAACAGTGTATTACTCACCCAGCCATCCTCTGCCTCTCTCAGAGAACATATCTGCCGCTGGGGAGAGGCCTGGACTGGCCCTTCTCCCTGGAATCCTTTCTGCCGCTGGAGAGAAGACAGTGGGACTGGGCTCACTCCATCCTGCTGTTGGGGATCTGGGCCGACTGCCCAGCATCCCTGGGGTATACAGGTGGGGACTGAAGCCCCATCAACCGACACCAGATCAAGCTGCAGTTGTGAGGTGATGACTGCATTCTCTCCTTGGATCCTGATCTGCAGCTCGCGATAGATTGCCACCTCCTCACCTTGGGCCTCCACAATTGCTGCAGGTGTGGGGCAGAGGTCTTGGACCCTCTGTCCGGTTGCCAGCACTTCTGCTGGGGGTTTGCCAGGTGGTTCCTCCTCTACAGAAACGTCTATTAAATCCCCAGTCTCTGGAAGTGGTAAAAGTGTGGGACAGAGGTCTTGGACCCTCTGTTCAGTTACCAGATCTTCAGCTGGAGAAGTTTGTTTTAACTCCATAGATGCTGCTGGCAGAAAATCACATGTCCCTGTCAGTGTTGTGGGAGAAAGGCCGACTACCTCTTCTCTCAAGAAGGCCGAAGCCACTGTTGGTGCTGGGCAGAACACAGTGAACTTTGGCCCTGATAGCAGCTCTTCTGCTGGAGGCTCATCAGGTTGTTCTTCCTCAGCAGAAAAGTCTATCAAGTCCCATGTCTCTGCAACTGATGTCTGGGGATATAGGTTCGCCATCTCCTGTCCATGGAACCCAGAAGATGTTATCAGTGCTGGGCAGAGGTTAGCAGAGCTCTGCCCTGTTGTCAGCACTTCAGGTTTGGGGACGGCAATCTCCGGATTTTCCACTGCCGATTCTCTGGCATGCTGCTGAACTTGTTCTAGCAGTTTCCTGTATGCCCTTTCCAGATGCTGTTCCTCCCTTAGCAAATGGTCCAGATCAGGTTTGAGCTCTGAGACCCCTGCAAGACTGAGCACAGACTCTCTATAGTCTCTCATGTCCTCAAGGTCAGGTTCCCCCTCATCGCCAAACATAAAAAGATCTGTAAGGTTCTCCCACAGCAATCCAGGGCCGCCAAAGTCATATCCCTCCGGAGAGCATTCTGTTGTCTCCCCTAAATATCCCTCCTCTGCGTGCCATTGCAGAGCCCGATAACGATTGTCCAGCTCTATCTCCTGCTGGACCAACCTGTCCAACTCAGTCACCCATTGCTCCTGGGGCTGCTCTCCCAGGAGTGCTATCCGCAATGCCCGTTGGTCACTGGCCCGTTGCTCTTGGGTTGGAAAGCACTTGCCCTGTTTTATACCAGCGAGACGGAGGGCTGCAATCCAGAGCTCCACCCGAATTTGCTGCCTAAGCTCCAGGTATTCATCCTCAGACACAGTCCTGGTGTATGTTGAAAGGATGATCCGCAGCAGCCCCGGGAATTCTGATGCCAGGTCCATATCTCCGCTGGGGTGACTGAAGTCTGCTATGCTGATCTTAGATTCAGTTGGAGGTTTGGATGTCCCAGACTTCAGGAAGCTATCCCACTGCTGCCACCAATGTCACGGAACGTCCCACACTCCGCTTGAGTGCTTCCGTCATATACCACTTCCTAAGTTCTGGAACACGAGTCCAATGGATCTGGCTATAGGAACCCCAAGAACTAGACAACACCAGTCTTGGAGTACATCAGAACTAACTTTTATTTGAGATCTCACACACATTTATACACCAGGATGACTCAAAGCTAACCTAATTAACATGAGCTCCAATAGGAGTCGTCCCGTCTCCTACATTGTATGGAGGACAATGTCATTAGCTCATTCAATTAACATAAGCACAAGTTGACACCAGCATCTCCTCACATGATGTGTCCCAACAGAATGAATCAGTCTTATCAGCAGGGGGCTGCTGGAGGAACCCCCCCCCTCCCTCTTCAGGGACACAGATCCACAGCAAGGAGTCCCCATACAATATATACATGACTGAGTCCGATTAATACAGTTCAGACTGGATTTCTCATTCACCTCAAATGCTAGGGCCCATAATCGGTGGGCAACAGGCCCGCACACAGTCCTCTCCAACAGCCTCTGCTCCGGCCAGGTCCGTGACAGTATTTGTATGGAAGATACATACCATTTCCATATTCATCATACGCTATGCAGAATTCAGCATCAGTTGCATGCTTCTTACAATTCACTCATAGAACTAACACACAGGGTCCTTCCACACCAACGTTTTTACAACCACTACAGACTTATTCTAACCTAATTTGGGAGATGATCAGTCTCCCTCACACATACAATATTCCCTAACAGTCTACAAAGATTACAAAGAAATTAACTTACGTTTGTGAACATTCATTAACAAAATGTCATTATCTTCTGTTTTCTATATAGCAATACACAGTCACTCCACCTAGCAAAGTATGCGTACACATCAACACAAATTCCTGACTATATATAAATATACAAATATTCACAGAATATTAAAACTGACAGCTTAGTTAGTAATTACTTATGGACAGCAGTGCTCAGAGTAAAGCCAATAGGCACCGTACGCGCATACGTCTCCTTACCAAAACGCTTGTCTCAAGACACGAAAAACCGCCAAGCCCTGCTTGCCACGGTGATCAGGAATGTCTCAACCTGATCTTAACTCAGTTAGTACACAGACCGTTACAACAGAAACATATAAACACATACACTTATAGCACAAAGATGATACATACCTTTTAACTTTTTTAACAAATGGAGCTCCAAAACCTTTACCTCATTTACCTGTCAGGACTTACCTCTCCTGACATTTCTAAACTCATGAGTATTATTTTACACCACAATTTTTATGTTCAATATTATACAAAACAAAGGTACCTTTTTCTACTAGTAGCTACATATCAGTACTGTTTTTGTTTTTAACTTAGGCTTTCCAGGGGTCTGATAACCCCAAAGCCTCCTCCAGATTGATTGCCAATCCAGGATACTAACATGCATGTAAATTTAGGCAACTCAAGAACCTCTTCCAAACTGGACTTACCAGTCTAGGATACCAATTCTTCCAGAACTCTTGTAGGGCTAAGATACCAATCAAAAATAAACCTCTTCTAGACCGATTTACTCAGTCTAGGATACCAACATGCATGTTAAAGGTAGGTTCTCCAGGGGTCAAAATATTTACCCCAAAACCTCGTCCAGACCTCTTGTAGGTCTAGGATACCAATCAAAATAAACCTTTTCTAGACCGATTTATTCAGTCTAGGATACCAACATGCATGTTAAAGGTAGGTTCTCCAGGGGTCAAAATATTTACCCCAAAACCTCATCCAGACCTCTTGTAGGTCTAGGATACCAATCAAAATAAACCTCTTCTAGACCGATTTATTCAGTCTAGGATACCAACATGCATGTTAAAGGTAGGTTCTCCAGGGGTCAAAATATTTACCCCAAAACCTCATCCAGACCTCTTGTAGGTCTAGGATACCAATCAAAATAAACCTCTTCTAGACCGATTTACTCAGTCTAGGATACCAACATGCATGTTAAAGGTAGGTTCTCCGGGGGTCAAAATATTTACCCCAAAACCTCATCCAGACCTCTTGTAGGTCTAGGATACCAATCAAAATAAACCTCTTCTAGACCGATTTATTCAGTCTAGGATACCAACATGCATGTTAAAGGTAGGTTCTCCAGGGGTCAAAATATTTACCCCAAAACCTCGTCCAGACCTCTTGTAGGTCTAGGATACCAATCAAATTAAACCTCTTCTAGACCGATTTACTCAGTCTAGGATACCAACATGCATGTTAAAGGTAGGCTCTCCAGGGGTCAAAATATTTACCCCAAAACCTCGTCCAGACCTCTTGTAGGTCTAGGATACCAATCAAAATAAACCTTTTCTAGACCGATTTATTCAGTCTAGGATACCAACATGCATGTTAAAGGTAGGTTCTCCAGGGGTCAAAATATTTACCCCAAAACCTCATCCAGACCTCTTGTAGGTCTAGGATACCAATCAAAATAAACCTCTTCTAGACCGATTTATTCAGTCTAGGATACCAACATGCATGTTAAAGGTAGGTTCTCCAGGGGTCAAAATATGTAGTTCTTCAAAGTCTATTTTGTGTGCCTGTATATAGACTTGATTGCAATGAAAGAACAAAGCTGTAGATATAGATATACTTTAATAAATGTCTGCTCCTTTTTAAAGTAAATCACAGTTTTTCATATGGTCATGCAAATGTATGAGACAACAGCTAAGTGTCTGATTTGGGAAATGTTTCCCAGGTTTGGAGTGTATACAGCTCTGATATCAGATAATTGTACCCATTTTTATGAAAAATCTGTTCCATTTTGCTCTATGCTTGGCATTAACAATAGAGCCTTGTGTCCACACTTATATTCATTGGTGGATAGGTTGTATGGGCTGTTGTAGACCAAATCAAATACAATTTGCTGGGCCATATGAAACTTTGGATAGATTTGTCACTAAGTTTAGGAGTTCTAGAGGCAAATGATAGTTGCTTAGACTTCATGTTGTACAGTGGGAGATAAAATGTTCATGTGTTTAAAATAATTAACCAAATTGGTGTAGTCTTGTTTCTAAACAGATCCTTGTTTTAGATGCGATCTCTTGTTCCAGTCAAAGCCACTAAAGGAATGTACAGTATGTCAGTAACTCTTGATGACTGCAAGTACATTAAAGATCATAAAAGGAAGTGGAAGAATTCACAATTCAAGTGTCCATTTAAATCCACATTTGTGACAGTGACATTTTCAGTTTCAATAGTAGTCAAAGTCTGAATGAGATTAGCATGAATGTTATTCACATAAGTGCAAGTGGAATACATACAAGAGACTGTTGCGGACAAAGACATTGGAAGTATTTCAGTAATGGACAATTCTAATTAATTATATGTGATACTTTGTATGTAGATACTTACTGTTGTTTTGTTTGTTATATATGTTATAGGTATTATTATTGTGAACACCTTAAAGTGGAACTTTGGTCAGAAAATTAATTCCTGCTGGGTTACTTGAGGCTGACCCCTTTTGCATGTGTAGCTATCAAGCACAGTAAAAAAATAAGTGCTCATACTGTTTAAAATCCACTGTTCCATCCTGCTCTAGACAGGCTCAGTTGTGCTCTATTTTTTTTTGCAATGAATAATATCTAGAGGCCAGTCTGCTGACAGCCTGAAATTCTATTGCTGCTCAAAGGTTATGGGCTTCAGTAAAATGGTAGCATAATAATTATGTGGAATGTATTTTTCTTGCTAATGAACCTTATTTTATCACATTTTTGTGAGTAGAGTTCCACTTTGAGTAATGTTCAATCATTATAAACAAATAGTTTTATCATTTTTTTGAGAAAAAAAAAAGTGGGGAGGTGTAATGTAATGAGTATGACATTATCGCTAAAGACTGTATGCTATTGATGCTTTATAGGATATGTTATGATATTTGTCATGATTTTGTTTTATAATTCATGTTTTAAGACATAGAAGAGGTAGGCTACTGACTTAGACAGTATAGCAGTGACTAACAGAAGAGACCCATGCTGACTGTTATTGTATAATATTCTGCAGTATAGTATGTGCAGGGATGGACAAAAAGTGAAATGGTTTTGGGTTTAGCAAACTTTGTGGGAAGACTACAAAATTAAAACTAATGAAATATCTGGACTGACTATATTGATGGTATGACATGACCAGGGTAATAGTGACTGAAAGGTGGAGTCAAGGTTAAGAAATTATAAGAATTTTACAATTATTGTATGGGAAATAGTATAGGTTGGGAAATGTAAAAAGAATAGTCTATATAAAATACTTTGTAGTGAAAACATGTACTTCAAGGGATTTATAATAATAATTATTATTAATATTGTAAGAGTATTGTATTATGATAAAACTATATACAGTGCCTTGCGAAAGTATTCAGCCCCCTTGAACTTTTCAACCTTTTGCCACATTTCAGGCTTCAAACATAAAGATATAAAATTTTTATTTTTTGTGAAGAATCACCAACAAGTGGGACACAATTGTGAAGTGGAATGAAATCTATTGGATTGTTGAAACTTTTTTAACTAATAAAAAAATTAAAAGTGGGGCGTGCAAAATTATTCGGCCCCCTTGCGTTAATACTTTGTAGAGCCACCTTTTGCTGCGATTACAGCTGCAAGTCGCTTGGGGTATGTCTCTATCAGTTTTGCACATCGAGAGACTGAAATTCTTGCCCATTCTTCCTTGCAAAACAGCTCGAGCTCAGTGAGGTTGGATGGAGAGCGTTTGTGAACAGCAGTTTTCAGCTCTTTCCACAGATTCTCGATTGGATTCAGGTCTGGACTTTGACTTGGCCATTCTAACACCTGGATACGTTTATTTGTGAACCATTCCTTTGTAGATATTGCTGTATGTTTGGGATCATTGTCTTGTTGGAAGATAAATCTCCGTCCCAGTTTCAGGTCTTTTGCAGACTCCAACAGGTTTTCATCCAGAATGGTCCTGTATTTGGCTGCATCCATCTTCCCCTCAATTTTAACCATCTTCCCTGTCCCTGCTGAAGTAAAGCAGGCCCAAACCATGATGCTGCCACCACCATGTTTGACAGTGGGGATGGTGTGTTGAGTGTGATGAGCTGTGTTGCTTTTACGCCAAACATATCGTTTTGCATTGTGGCCAAAAAGTTTGATTTTGGTTTCATCGGACCAGAGCACCTTCTTCCACATGTTTGGTGTGTCTCCCAGGTGGCTTGTGGCAAACTTTAGATGAGACTTTTTATGGATATCTTTGAGAAATGGCTTTCTTCTTGCCACTCTTCCATAAAGGGCAGATTTGTGCAGTGTACGACTGATTGTTGTCCTATGGACAGACTCTCCCACCTCAGCTGTAGTTCTCTGCAGTTCATCCAGAGTGATCATGGGCCTCTTGGCTGCATCTCTGATCAGTCTTCTCCTTGTCTGAGCTGAAAGTTTAGAGGGACAGCCAGGTCTTGGTAGATTTGCAGTGGTCTGATACTCCTTCCATTTCAAAATGATCGTTTGCACAGTGCTCCTTGGGATGTTTAAAGCTTGGGAAATCTTTTTGTATCCAAATCCGGCTTTAAACTTCTCCACAACAGTATTACGGACCTGCCTGGTGTGTTCCTTGGTCTTCATGATGCTCTCTGCGCTTTCAACAGAACCCTGAGACTATCACAGAGCAGGTGCATTTATACAGAGACTTGATTACACACAGGTGGATTCTATTTATCACCATCAGTCATTTAGGACAACATTGGATCATTCAGAGATCCTCGCTGAACTTCTGGAGTGAGTTTTCTGCACTGAAAGTAAAGGGGCCGAATAATTTTGCACGCACCACTTTTCAGTTTTTAATTTGCTAAAAAAGTTTAAAATATCCAATAGATTTCGTTCCACTTCACAATTGTGTCCCACTTGTTGGTGATTCTTCACAAAAAATTAAAATTTTATATCTTTATGTTTGAAGCCTGAAATGTGGCAAAAGGTTGAAAAGTTAAAGGGGGCCGGCTCCATCCATTCCCCCCTGATCCCATCCCGACTCCATCCACCCCCCAATCCAATCCTAGCCCCATCCATTCCCCCCGATCTCATCACGGCTCCATCCATCCCCCCAAACCAACCCGGCTCCACCAACCCCCGATCCCATCCTGGCTCCATCCATCCCCCGATCCCATCCCGGCTCCCTCCATCCCCCCATTCCATCCCGGCTCCCTCCATCACCTCAATCTCATCCTGGCTCCCTCCATCCCCCCAATCCTTTCACGGCTCCATCTACCACCCCGATCCCATCCCAGCTCTATCCATCCCCCGATCCCATTCTGGCTCCATCCATTCCCCCGATCCCATTCCAGCTCTATCCCCCCCAGAACATATCTTCTCCCCTCCCAAAGCCCCCCTAGCACATATCCTCCCCCCAATTAAACAGATGCTGTCTGCCACAAAGGGGGTGGCATCCATTTGATGGGCACAGTGGCTGCATTTGATGGCACAGTGGCTGCACTTCATGGGCACAGTGGGTGCACTTCATGGGCACAATGGGTGCACTTCATGGGCACAGTGGTTGCATTTGATGGACACAGTGCCTGCACTTGAATGGACACGGTGGCTGCACTTTATGGGCACAGTGGCTGCAATTGATGGCACAGTGGCTGCATTTGATGGGCACAGTGGCTGTATTTATGGTCACAGTGGCTGCATTTGATGGGCACAGTGGCTGCATTTTTCAGTTTGTTTGCACCCCCCCCCCCTTTTGCAAGGCACTGTAGATACATGTATATTATTTTAGCGGGTGTTGTAGAATTAAAAGGAACACACTAAATTAAGTTATTAAATAAAACAAGAGTGTAGGAGCCATTGCTTTGTAGGTTGCCCTGAAGTGCTTACCAGAGACCTATTGTATCCTGACACTGACTTTATTTTTATTTTTATTTTTTACAACTATAATTTTGAAGTGTATTTTTTATCCAGACAAATATCGGGTGATCGCAGAAGACATGATGCGACTTGTTATAAATGTTAAATTGCTACAAAGGAAGGATTTCATGCAATAAAGAAGAAACTGAAACATCTGAGACTTGTACCTTTGCAGAACAGGTATGCACTGAACTTGTGTCTTACAGAATCCAAAGCAGCTCATGCTATGATACTGGACCAGCAACTGATGATGAAGAAGGAGATCTCTCCAAAAAACATCAAGCACTTGGCTAAGCTGAAAAGACCTATGCAGGTAAAGGCAGAGCCTTATGGGACTGAGTCTGCTGAATGCTCCTTGGGACCACATACTTGGCTTTCATTCACTAACTAAACGGATTGTTTCTCTTCCCTGTTATCCTTGATGTGATGTTGCTGAGTAACTGTTGCCTGTTGCAAGAAGTTAGTGGCAAGAATGATCACGATGCCACTGAGACTGACAACTATGTTTTCCGTGCCACATTTGGAGAAGGGCTTTGCAGCTACAGAAGAAGATGCAGTGTGTTTTTGATTGGACTGATTTATTTATTTATTTATTTTTTGGACTGATTTATTTTTATTTTTTTTGGACAATTTATGAGATAAGTGTCGGGTGCATGGGGTCTCTGAAGGGCATGGTGGGTGATCTGTATTGTAACTGCTGTGAGGCTTGTGTAAAGCCTCAACAGGGGGGAAATGTTGTGGAATCTCATATTAGCCAATGTATTTCATATTATATATATTGATTTGCATATATTTTATTGATAATTATTATTATTATTCATATTATTATATAGTAGTGGTTTTATCAATATTATTATTCAATAAGTAAAGCAACAATTATTAATCTTTAATAATGTATACTGTGTTTTCCAGATTTAGAAAGTCTTCATTTTTAAGTGTTGAACTTTAAATGACCTCTGCTTTATGACAAGTACTTGTACACAGGTGTTCTCGAAAATGTATTAAGATAGTCTACTGGGTGAAAGTTCATTAGAATAGATTCAAGTTATATAGAATTGTCTCAAGTCTGAAATGCATATAAATCAGACAGATAAAGATAAGAAAACAGGTGGTTTAGAAATAATTAAAGTTATGTACAGTACATTAAATTAAGTTTGACAGGGTCAAACAAAGGTCTGCTTGTGCCCTCATTAAAACTGTTAAAATACATACATATAGTGAAACATATAAGACATCTGGTGGGGTTATTGAAAGTTCATTTTCCCAAATGTCATAAATCTGTAATTCTTGAACTTAGTTAAATCTTATCAAGATAAGGAAAGTTTGATAACACAGCTGGGTGCCAGACTGTCTCTATACAGGTGTTTTTAATTGGACAAAAACAGTTATAAATCACTTTAATGAACATATAGGAATTTTGGGAATAATTAAGTTTATCTGGTTGTAGAACAGGTGTCAGATTTATGGTTGGTTACTTTGACGTAGATCTTAGCGACCAATCATATGAAAGAGAGATGGTTGAGATAAGACTTGTAAAATGGTATATAAATGCAAGCTCTGCAATTGTTAGACAGACAAGTCAGATAGGAGCTCATAAGGCTGAACTCTGTGTATGCTGCCCTATTGCACGGGTCATAGAGGTCAGAACCAATGGGCAAGTATCTGTCCATAACTTGTCTCCTCGTACGAGTCAGAGAAGACTTCTTGACTTGTTCCAGAATGTGGTCTCAGGTGAATTTCCCTCACAAACTTGGTCGAGCTGGAACCCAGAACTCTGTGAGGGGACCAGACCACTGGTCGATCGACTGGTCCCTATCAGGTGACGGGTTCCCAAGAATTGGCAGTAAAGACCCATTCTGGTTCAAGGTGAGAACAATTCACAATTGTTTCAATTTGGTTAGAGGATAAGAATATTTATATCTAATATGCTTGCATTGTAAGAAACTGTATAAATTAGACCTGTATCTTGTAATACTTTGAACATAAACCTGTATGTTATCAGCTGTAAATAAACCTGCATTGCTGAATTTCTGCCTGATTTATTCAGTCTAGGATACCAACATGCATGTTAAAGGTAGGTTCTCCAGGGGTCAAAATATTTACCCCAAAACCTCGTCCAGACCTCTTGTAGGTCTAGGATACCAATCAAAATAAACCTCTTCTAGACCAATTTACTCAGTCTAGGATACCAACATGCATGTTAAAAGTAGGCTCTCCAGGGGTCAAAATATTTACCCCAAAACCTCGTCCAGACCTCTTGTAGGTCTAGGATACCAATCAAAATAAACCTTTTCTAGACCGATTTATTCAGTCTAGGATACCAACATGCATGTTAAAGGTAGGTTCTCCAGGGGTCAAAATATTTACCCCAAAACCTCGTCCAGACCTCTTGTAGGTCTAGGATACCAATCAAAATAAAGCTCTTCTAGACCGATTTATTCAGTCTAGGATACCAACATGCATGTTAAAGGTAGGTTCTCCAGGGGTCAAAATATTTACCCCAAAACCTCGTCCAGACCTCTTGTAGGTCTAGGATACCAAACAAAATAAACCTCTTCTAGACCAATTTACTCAGTCTAGGATACCAACATGCATGTTAAAGGTAGGTTCTCCAGGGGTCAAAATATTTACCCCAAAACCTCGTCCAGACCTCTTGTAGGGCTAGGATACCAATCAAAATAAACCTCTTCTAGACCGATTTATTCAGTCTAGGATACCAACATGCATGTTAAAGGTAGGTTCTCCAGGGGTCCAAATTTTTACCCCAAAACCTCGTCCAGACCTCTTGTAGGTCTAGGATACCAATCAAAATAAACCTCTTCTAGACCGATTTATTCAGTCTAGGATACCAACATGCATGTTAAAGGTAGGTTCTACAGGGGTCAAAATATTTACCCCAAAACCTCGTCCAGACCTCTTGTAGGTCTAGGATACCAATCAAAATAAACCTCTTCTAGACCGATTTATTCAGTCTAAGATACCAACATGCATGTTAAAGGTAGGTTCACACAGAGAGTAGCTAGCTTTCTACAGGGGTACCCCTTTGGAAATTTTTTATTTTTTTTTAATTTTCTACCCAGGGTATCTCATCCTGTAGAATGCATTTTAAGACATTCACAGTTGAGAAAACCCAACCTGCCATCACAAAGATCTGCCTGGTGGACAGCGATACCCCAACAACAACCACCTGCCCCTCCTAGCGCTAGCAAAACACGGCACAACACAATGCAGAACTAATAATAGGTGTCTGCTAACCTGATATATTGCGCAATATTGTGTTGAGCTCAGTGCCTCACCAGCATGGAGTTAGGCAAGATCGGAGTTGAGGTTATGCTGTCCCCGTACGGGCCACCAAATGAGGTAGAATAGTAAAGTATCGAACCAGGCAGAAATTCAGCAATGCAGGTTTATTAACAGCTGATAACATACAGGTTTATGTTCAAAGTATTACAAGATACAGGTCTAATTTATACAGTTTCTTACAATGCAAGCATATTAGATATAAATATTCTTATCCTCTAACCAAATTGAAACAATTGTGAATTGTTCTCACCTTGAACCAGAATGGGTCTTTACTGCCAATTCTTGGGAACCCGTCACCTGATAGGGACCAGTCGATCGACCAGTGGTCTGGTCCCCTCACAGAGTTCTGGGTTCCAGCTCGACCAAGTTTGTGAGGGAAATTCACCTGAGACCACATTCTGGAACAAGTCAAGAAGTCTTCTCTGACTCGTACGAGGAGACAAGTTATGGACAGATACTTGCCCATTGGTTCTGACCTCTATGACCCGTGCAATAGGGCAGCATACACAGAGTTCAGCCTTATGAGCTCCTATCTGACTTGTCTGTCTAACAATTGCAGAGCTTGCATTTATATACCATTTTACAAGTCTTATCTCAACCATCTCTCTTTCATATGATTGGTCGCTAAGATCTACGTCAAAGTAACCAACCATAAATCTGACACCTGTTCTACAACCAGATAAACTTAATTATTCCCAAAATTCCTATATGTTCATTAAAGTGATTTATAACTGTTTTTGTCCAATTAAAAACACCTGTATAGAGACAGTCTGGCACCCAGCTGTGTTATCAAACTTTCTTTATCTTGATAAGATTTAAATAAGTTCAAGAATTACAGATTTATGACATTTGGGAAAATGAACTTTCAATAACCCCACCAGATGTCTTATATGTTTCACTATATGTATGTACAGTGGCTTGCGAAAGTATTCGGCCACCTTGAACTTTTCAACCTTTTGCCACATTTCAGGCTTCAAACATAAAGATATTAAATTTTTATTTTTTGTGAAGAATCACCAACAAGTGGGACACAATTGTGAAGTGGAACGAAATCTTTTGGATTTTTGAAACTTTTTTAACTAATAAAAAAATGAAAAGTGGGGCGTGCAAAATTATTCGGCCCCCTTGCGTTAATACTTTGTAGAGCCACCTTTTGCTGCGATTACAGCTGCAAGTCGCTTGGGGTATGTCTCTATCAGTTTTGCACATCGAGAGATTGAATTTCTTGCCCATTCTTCCTTGCAAAACAGCTCGAGCTCAGTGAGGTTGGAAGGAGAGCGTTTGTGAACAGCAGTTTTCAGCTCTTTCCACAGATTCTCGATTGGATTCAGGTCTGGACTTTGACTTGGCCATTCTAACACCTGGATACGTTTATTTGTGAACCATTCCTTTGTAGATTTTGCTGTATGTTTGGGATCATTGTCTTGTTGGAAGATAAATCTCCGTCCCAGTTTCAGGTCTTTTGCAGACTCCAACAGGTTTTCATCCAGAATGGTCCTGTATTTGGCTGCATCCATCTTCCCCTCAATTTTAACTATCTTCCCTGTCCCTGCTGAAGAAAAGCAGGCCCAAACCATGATGCTGCCACCACCATGTTTGACAGTGGGGATGGTGTGTTGAGTGTGATGAGCTGTGTTGCTTTTACGCCAAGCATATCGTTTTGCATTGTGGCCAAAAAGTTCGATTTTGGTTTCATCGGACCAGAGCACCTTCTTCCACATGTTTGGTGTGTCTCCCAGGTGGCTTGTGGCAAACTTTAGACGAGACTTTGTATGGATATCTTTGAGAAATGGCTTTCTTCTTGCCACTCTTCCATAAAGGCCAGATTTGTGCAGTGTACGACTGATTGTTGTCCTATGGACAGACTCTCCCACCTCAGCTGTAGTTCTCTGCAGTTCATCCAGAGTGATCATGGGCCTCTTGGCTGCATCTCTGATCAGTCTTCTCCTTGTCTGAGCTGAAAGTTTAGAGGGACAGCCAGGTCTTGGTAGATTTGCAGTGGTCTGATACTCCTTCCATTTCAAAATGATCGCTTGCACAGTGCTCCTTGGGATGTTTAAAGCTTGGGAAATCTTTTTGTATCCAAATCCGGCTTTAAACTTCTCCACAACAGTATTACGGACCTGCCTGGTGTGTTCCTTGGTCTTCATGATGCTCTCTGCGCTTTCAACAGAACCCTGAGACTATCACAGAGCAGGTGCATTTATACAGAGACTTGATTACACACAGGTGGATTCTATTTATCACCATCAGTCATTTAGGACAACATTGGATCATTCAGAGATCCTCGCTGAACTTCTAGAGTGAGTTTTCTGCACTGAAAGTAAAGGGGCCGAATAATTTTGAACGCACCACTTTTCAGTTTTTTAATTGCTAAAAAAGTTTAAAATATCCAATAGATTTCGTTCCACTTCACAATTGTGTCCCACTTGTTGGTGATTCTTCACAAAAAATTAAAATTTTATATCTTTATGTTTGAAGCCTGAAATGTGGCAAAAGGTTGAAAAGTTCAAGGGGGCCGAATACTTTCGCAAGCCACTGTATTTTAACAGTTTTAATGAGGGCACAAGCAGACCTTTGTTTGACCCTGTCAAACTTAATTTAATGTATTGTGCATAACTTTAATTATTTCTAAACCACCTGTTTTCTTATCTTTATCTGTCTGATTTATATGCATTTCAGATTTGAGACAATTCTATATAACTTGAATCTATTCTAATGAACTTTCACCCAGTAGACTTAATACATTTTCGAGAACACCTGTGTACAAGTACTTGTCATAAAGCAGAGGTCATTTAAAGTTCAACACTTAAAAATGAAGACTTTCTAAATCTGGAAAACACAGTATACATTATTAAAGATTAATAATTGTTGCTTTACTTATTGAAAAATAATATTGATAAAACCACTACTATATAATAATATGAATAATAATAATAATTATCAATAAAATATATGCAAATCAATATATATAATATGAAATACATTGGCTAATATGAGATTTCACAACAGTACACAATAGTTACGATGTACTCCCCCAACAAACACCAGGTCCATTTTTTCAATAAACTAATGAAAAAGGTCCAAACCCACCTCAAAGGATTGCTAAGGATCTGCGGAGATTTTAATGTCACACCAGACCCGTCACTGGATTCCACATCTCACCCTAAGCGTTCTACTTCCATGCTTCTCCCTTCTATTCAAAATCACAATTTATGCGATGCATGGCATTGTTTTTTACGCTGGTGAAAGGGACTTCACCTATTTCTCTCCACCACATCGAGTCTATACTAGAATTGACCTTTTTTTAGTAGACCAAAGAATTCTTCTCCAAACCAAATCTGCCAACATCAACACGATTACCTGGTCTGATCATGCCTCCATTGTCCTTTCTATATCAGACTTGTCATCCACTAAACAAAGACCAGTATGGCGAATAAACCCATACTTAATGCAACAAGAGGAATCAAAGACAATTCTCCGAACTCATCTGGAAGAGTTTTTTTTCTACTAATGTGGGCTCAGTTCAATACCCCTGCATTTTGTGGAATGCCCATAAAGCATTCATGAGGGACATATTGGTGCAATTAGGAGCTAGAGCAAAGAGGCAGAAGCAAAAGTGGTTAGCAGAACTTACCAAAGAAATTTCAATATTAGAAACCCAAAACAAAACTACAACTACGCCAACTCTCTCCACAAAATTAACACAACTTAGGTATGACATTAGACTGTTATTGTTAGACAATTTCGAGAAAGCTTCATGAAGGCTAAAAATGAACTACCATGTATAAGGTAATACAGCTGGTAAACTCCTAGCGCAGAACCTTAAGGGTCATAGATATAGAACTAAAATACCCTATATAATCCACCCAAGTACTAAACAAAAGGAATTCCACCCACAGAAGATAGCATATGCCTTTAGTTTTTACTATGGGGCTCTATACAACCTGAAGGATGACCCAGGGACACACCAACCAAACTCTGAAGCAATCAACAAATTTCTAACCTCAATCGATATACCCAAATTGACATCTTATCAGCTCCAATCTCTAAATTTGCCTTTTACATTACCAGAAATTTATAAAGCTATCAAATCCCTTCCTCCAAACAAATCACCAGGCCCAGATAGCTTCATTGGTGAATACTATAAGGAATTTATGACCCTTCTATCCCCATACTTACTACAAATTTTTGATACCACCACTGCCTCTGTCTCTTTCCCACCTGAAATGTTAGAAGCATTGATAGTTACTCTGCCAGAGCCAGGGAAGAACCCAGACTCACCTGCAAATTTTAGACCAATTTCGCTCAGAAATATTGACTTGAAACTTTATGCTAAGTTGATAGCTGTGCGCCTCATCACCATTCTGCCTACACTCATTCATCCCGATCAAACAAGTTTTACCCAAAACAGACAAACCTCGGATGCTACCCGCAGATTAGTGAATATCATTCACAAGCTTGGGATGCAAGGGAGGCCTTCTCTGCTTCTGACGCTAGATGCAGAGAAGGCCTTTGACAGTATACACTGGCTATATTTGGCCAAGGTATTGAAATCATTTGCATTTGTTGGCAACATCTTTACAGCCATAATGGCTTTATATTGCAAACCATCTGCCATGGTATATTTATCCAGAGTTTTGTCTAGGCCTTTTAATTAGACATGTGCACACTGAAATATTTTGTTTCGGAATTTCGTTTTCGTCCGAAAAATACATTTATTTAGTTACTGCCGAAATTCGTTTTTATTTATTTCGTTATTCTTTAAAAATTGCCTTCGTCCGAAAATCCAAGTTAAGGTAGAATCTGTCATTGAAGGCTTTTGGTGTCTGTCGAATGTTCAAAGAAGATTCGACGGAGCAGCTAAACTGTTCGACGCCATATAGTTTACCTGCTCCGTCAAATCTTCTTAGAGCTTTTAACAGACACCATAAGCCACAGTACGTGTGTACTTAGTTCTAGCTATTTTACTGCTCCTCCTCTTTGGTTACAATCAGCCAATAACATTCATCATCATCATTATTTTGTTTATCTTTTCTCCCCTACGTCGAATCTTTTCTCCCCTACGTCGAATCTTTTCTCTCTATGTCAAATCTTTTCTCTGTAGAATAATCTTGGACTAATAGAGTTAAGGTTAGGCACATTTGACCACAGGTTTGATGGACACAGATTGTTATTGTCATCATCATGTCAAATCTCCTATCTATATCGAACTGTTGTAGCAATGAAAAAGAAAATAAAGCATTTGTTTATGTCGGATCTTTCGTTTCTCGGATTCTGCACTTTCGTTATCGTTTGTTAAAACGATAACGAAAATACCTGAAATTCGGACGAAAATGTATTCGGACGAAAACGAATGCACATGTCTACTTTTAATATATCGAACAAGACAGGGGTGTCCACTGTCGCCTTTGGTATTCAATCTCCTGATGGAACCCCTGGCTATTTACATCAGAAATCATCCTGATATTAAAGGATTCCCAGAAGATGACAAGGTACATACTATTAGCTTATTTGCAGACCCCATTTATACCCCATTTCTCACTAAACTCAACTCTAAACTTACAGCCATATCTAAAATGGAACTGTCTTGGTCCGGCAGATTGGCAGCCTTTAAAATGTCCATATTGCCACAATTCCTATACTTATTTCGAACCCTTCCCATCCCAGTCCCAGACTAATTTTTTCCCAAAGCTCAATCCATAATCAATACCTTTCTATGGCAAGGGAAAAGGCCAGATGCGCCTTCCAAAAACTGATTAAAGCACAAAGTGTAGGGGGGGTAGGGCATGTTCTCATAAAAGACTATTATATAGCAGCAATTCTTGCACAGGTACGGCAGTGGTTCCCCCAGAACCACATACCCAGATGGTATGAACTAGAAAACCACCAAAGCCCACATAAGAACATATTTGATCTACTCATGGCTAGTAACTTCATGACACAAATTCCCGTACACATCTCACCTACCATGAAAGCTGCTTTACAAGCTTGGAAAATACTCTTAAAAATCCCTACAGAAAACACACCTTCACAATCGATTCCCCTACCTATCTCTAGCCTACAACTCTTAATACCAAATTTAAAAATTAAACATTGGATACCCAAAGGTATGACAACTGTCAAAGATCTACAAATTGGCCCTTCACTCAAAACCTTTAGGGCAATCCAAATAGAATATGGATTAAAATCTAGTGACATGTTTACCTTCCTCCAAATTTCACATTTATTAGCAACAATTCTTAACCCCTCCATTACAATACCTTGGAGAGTATCTTTATTCCTTACAAACCCTTTTACCTCAATTAAAGGAGTTTCCTTATTTTACGATATTCTGAATCAAAAATCTATATTCACCAAATCCCCTTCTATGAGGACATGGGAAATTGATTTGACGACTTCCTACTCCAATGAACAATGGATAAAAGCAATTTCATCGACATACGGAACCACTAGGAGTGTTAACCTAGGGGAACTTTATCAAAAATTATTATTAAGATGGTACCTAACACCCACAAGAATAGCAAGCTTTAGCCCACAATCATTCCCGCTGTGCTGGAGACAATGTGGTAAAAGAGGGTCACTGATTCACATATTTTGGAAATGCCTTTCATTGCAACCCCTTTGGTCAGCCATATTCAACATTATGGCACAAATCATGGGCATTAGAATTTCTAAAAACCCAGGGTTGGCCATTTTGTCATTAGGCATAGAATCAATCCCACCGTCACTAAGAAAAATAGTCTCTCATATACTCCTAAGTGTTAGACTAGAAATTGCTAAACACTGGAAACAAAAGGAGGCTCCATCCCTCATTGAAGTACTTTTTAGGAAGTTTACTTCAGGCAACAAAATACTGGCATCTTCTAACCTCAGATCCTAAAGTAGGACCCTTTGTACCCCCAGTCCCCACAGTCACCTACAGACGGGCCAAATCTGTTGGTGACTGTCTTGTTAGAAGCGAATTCTAGGCTCCAATAGAGGTGACCCCTGCCAAACAATGGGAACCTTCCCTTGTGGATCCTGTACTTATTTTAAGTACATGAATCCTAGAAAGATCCATATTTACCTAATGGCATGCAGTTTCTTCCCAAACACTACTCAAATTGTCAAACTGCAGGGGTGGTCTATCTTATACTCTGCAGTTGCAACTGTATAGGGAAAACTATTCAAAAGCTATGGCAAAGATTGTACCGACACATTAAGGCAATGCAAACCAGTAACCTTGAGTCGCCATTAGGTAGACACGTTGCGCAGACACACAATGGCAACTGTCCAAAAATCTCAGTTGTACTTTTGGACCATTTGCACCCTAGCCCCCGAGGGGGAGACTTAAAAAAATAGACCCCCAAAGCATTACCACCTGCATGCAGAACCAAAACGTCCGGCGGTCTATCCTGCCGCGCATAACGTTCCACTTCCGATACAACCCTGCTCCACATCATCCAGGGTACCCTAGCCAGCAAACACACGCCTCCCTCCTTAAGATACCCTACCTGTCTGCCCCACTGGTCTCACATTTGCTCCCTTTGCCCCTGAACAAACATATAAGTTACCAAGAATCCAGACAAGGTGTATAGGCCCTCCATCTGAACGAAAAACAGACAAAACAAAGGTAACACCAACTCTAAAGAAAAACCCAACGTACCCCACTCCACAGACAACCCAGCTTGTGTGTACAGCCTACCCACCCTTGCTTTTTGTTTACCACCAAATGAAGGCATATGTAAGTTCAGATCCTTCTCTCTTCCCACCTACCAGTCCTCCGCACTGCCGCTTCATCCAACCCGCATCTGGCAGCTTCCGCAGCTACCCCAATGGGTGGCTGCGGAAGAATCCAAGCCTGCTTCCCTGCGACATTTCCGGAACACTCGAACTGGAACACCAACCAATATGTCCCAACCTCATGCCGTAGGAACTGCCCCCATACCAGCTGTTCTAAACTCTAGAAACTCCCATACCTTTTTGCAGAGCATACCCTGGAGCCCGGTAAAACAAACAGCGGCACATCCACCCCTCTAACCCTTTGCCACAAAAAGGGGGTGACTGGCCGCCGTGCATGAGCGGGGAAGCGGCACCATGATGGCCCATGTCCCCGCCCACCGAGCTTGGCCGGTGGTGAGGGCTCCGCCCAGGCCCCGCTGTGGTGGTCTGCTGGTTCAGTTTTTACTGGGGGAGCAGATTGTTCCCCAGAGGGCTCCTAGGATGGCACAATCCTGGGGGGAAGGCCCCAGAGAAAGACGTGCCGGTGGCCTAGACCGCCGCTTGTGTGTGGACACCTCACCTCCTTCCGTGGGTCTGCCAGCCTGTTCATCCATCCATGCTGCCACCTGGCTGTGCAGCACTCTGGTCCCCTGCTTGACCACCGCTGTTCTAAACTGTGCAAATTTAACTGAGTTAGCCATTTGAGAGGAGCAGTGAGGGAAAACTGCCTCCTCCTCCTTTCTTTCTCCCCAACTTTCTGTTCCCCAACCCGGTTCTGCCTCCTCCTTAAATAGCACCACTCCCCTTTTTATTTTACTCACTGTTACCTCCCCTCTTAGCTCTTCATATTAACCTATGCATATGTTGTGGAAAATTTTATGATTAATGTATTGTCATAAGAGTCTCCCAGTGTCTGTTCTCTCACAGCGCGCTCTAAAGAGCTGACTGGGGCAGACTGACGCTGGTTGAGACCTGTTAGGTAGTGCAAAACTTCCTGTTGGTTGGAGAGAGGTGTTTGCGGACAGAGGACATGTCTGCCAGCAAAGGGCCCCTGTGCAATGCACAGAACGATCGTCTGGTGGGGGTGTGTTTGCTCTGCAAAGACATTATCGGTTTAGTGGCTGTTTGCTCTTGTCACCCTGGTATGCCTGATCAACATATTTGGGGTGCCATGACGTACACCTGCAGATAATCTCCCATCCACGAGGAACTCTAATCATTGTAATTTGGTTAATTGATTGTTGTATTTTCCTGTGTTGAATGTCATGTCTTTATTTGGTCATGTCCTTATATGATCATTTCCTGTGAGGTCACAAGCTTTGTAGGAGGTGTTTGGCTGTTGGAAGCACAACCCTCAAGTTTTGGGACTTCCTGTTGATATGTTAATAAAGGGACTCATGGCTGAGGGCCAGGCAGAGTGATGCTGAGCTTAGAACGTAAGGATGTGTTGATGTCTGTTTTTTTGGGGAATGGGGCACACACCAGAGAGCAGACATAAGATAAAAAGGTAAGATGCATTTATATCATTAGATGAAATTATTATTATTATTAGAAACAGGAGATTTGGCTGTGTGCTCTGCATGCAGCCAAATTTCGCTGTCAGGATGGCGAGTCAGGTCCAGGAGTGAACAAAACCTCCTTCAGAATCGGATCATTAAGATGTGCTGGGGAGGTTCTGCTTCGCGAAAAGAACTAATTTTTCGTCTTTTGAAATTATGCTGGAAGTTTGATCGTATGTCTGGTGTAGGGATGAGCCCAACACCCCCCGGTTCGGTTCGCACCAGAACCTGCGAACGGACCGAAAATTTGCACGAACGTTAGAACCCCATTGACGTCTATGGGACTCGAACGTTCGAAATCAAAAGTGCTCATTTTAAAGGCTAATTTGCATGGTATTGTCCTAAAAAGGGTTTGGGGACCCGGGTCCTACCCCAGGGGACATGTATCAATGCAAAAAAGTTTTTTAAAAACTGCAGTTTTTTCGGGAGCAGTGATTTTAATGATGCTTAAAGTAAAAAAAAAAAGTGAAATATTCCTTTAAATATCGTACCTGGGGGGTGTCTATAGTATGCCTGTAAAGTGGCGCTTGTTTCCCGTGTTTAGAACAGTCCCTGCACCAAATGTCATTTTTAAAGGAAAAAATCTCATTTAAAACTGCTTGCGGGTTTAATGTAATGTCGGGTCCTGGCAATATGGATGAAAATCAGTGAGACAAACGGCATGGGTACCCCCCAGTCCATTACCAGGCACTTTGGGTCTTGTATGGATATTAAGGGGAACCCTTCACCCAAATTAAAATAAGGAAAGGTGTGGGGCCACCAGGCCCTATATACTCTGAACAGCAGTATACAGGCGGTGCAAACAAGACAGGGACTGTAGGTTTGTTGTTAAGTAGAATCTGTTTGTAATTTTGAACTGGTACATTTATAACGTGTTTAGCTCCAGCCAAAAAATCTTTTTTAAGCTTTTTGGAAAACATAGGGAAGGGTTATCACCCCTGTGACATTTGTTTTGCTGTCTTTCCTCCTCTTCAGAAGATTTCACCTCAATTTTTGTCCCAATGACAAATGTTTTTTGAAAATTTGGGTTTTTTTGTGGAACAAGGATTGGAAAGCATCAATGGAAAGGTGAAATGTTTTTCCCATATTAACTCTTACAGGAGAGAATTTCCCTTCCTAGGGGTAGATTTCATCTCACTTCCTGTTGTCTCCTTCCATTTGCAAGTAGGAGTCGTTTGTAAGATAGATGTTTGAAAGTAGGGGCCTGCCCTATATACTCAGCAGAAATTTGGGCCTTAGGTGTTGTTGTGACCACAACACTGTAAGCCCTCACAGGGCCCTGCTGTGAAATATTAGATCAAGAATTGTAATTACATGCCCCTGTTGAACAGGGGCAGAAAAACTGGGCCTTTCGTGGTGGTGGTGGTGGTGCTGGTGCCACAACACTGTAAGTCCTCACTCGCTCTTGGTGGGAGCAGAAATGGGCCCTGCTGTGAAATATTAGATCAAGAATTGTAATTACATGCCCCTGTTGAACAGGGGCTGAAAAATTAAGCCTTAGGCACTGGTGCTGGTGCCACAACACTGCAACCCCTCACAGACATTCTAGTTGGAACGCAGGAACAAGCCCTGCTGCAAAGTATTGCATCAAAAATTGTAATTACACGCCCCTGTTAAACAGGGGCTGAAAAATTGTGCCTTAGGCACTGGTGGTGGCGCCCAGAACCAAAAATGTTCTTACAAGCTATCAACGTGAGAATTGAGGAGGAAGAGGATAATTACTCAGGGATAGTCACTCAGCATCAGCATAGGCAGTCTTTGAAGGGATCTGAGATTTCAAAAAAAATATTCGGTTACATCAGCATCAGGTGCTTGGTAGCTGGTGGTGATCCAAGACTAATTCATTTTTATGAAGGTCAGTCGATCGACCGAGTCGGTGGACAGACGCACCCTGTGATCGGTTACAAAGCCTCCAGCAGCACTGTGCGTTCCGAAAGAATGCTGGATGCAGGACAGGCCAGTAGCTCAATTGCATACTGTGCAAGCTCTGGCCAGTGATCCATCCTCAAGACCCAGTAACCCAGAGGATTTTCGGTGGGAAAGGTGTCCAAGTTGGATCTTGCCCCTAGGTATTCCTGCACCATGTAAAACAGACGCTGGCCATGGTTGCTGGAACCGATCATACCTTGGGGCTGCGGACCAAAAAATTGTCTGAACGCATCGGTCAGACGGCCACCTTCTCCACCGCTCCTTCTTTGACTGACCGAAGCCTCAGCAACACGTTGTCCAGAAACAGGAGTTTGTAACCTCCCAGTCTCTGGGAACGCATTGCACAGACCTTTCTGCAAGGCCTCCCGAAGATGTTTCATCCTCTGCTCCCTCTGCGATGTCAAGATAAGGTCCGCAACCTTACCCTTGTAACGTGGATCAAGGAGGGTTGCCAGCCAGTATTGGTCCTTCTCCTTGATACCACGAATACGAGGATCCTTCCGCAGGCTTTGCAGGATCAGGGAGGCCATGCAGCGTAGGTTTGCTGAGGCATTCGGTCCGGAGTCCTCTGGGTCACTAAGGACGACATGGTCCGCAGCCACCTCCTCCCAGCCACGTACAAGTCCATGTGTTTCTTGGGACTGATCCCTTAAAGACTGCTGCTGATGCTGAGTGCCAGGCTCCACCTCCATACTGACACAATCTTCCTCCTCCTCCTCCTCATCCTCTTCCTGTGTGATCGGCGGGCACGCAGGAACACTGTCTTGATAAAGGGGGCCTTGAGAGCTAAGGAAGTCCTCCTCTTCCTGCCTCTGTTCTGCCTCAAGTGCCCTGTCCATTATTCCACGCAGCGTGTGCTCCAACAGGTGGACAAGGGGGACAGTGTCACTGATTCATGCACTGTCACTGCTCACCATCCTCGTGGCCTCCTCAAATGGTGACAGGACAGTGCATGCATCCCTGATCATGGCCCACTGGCGTGGGGAAAAAAACCAAGCTCCCCTGACCCTGTCCTGGTGCCATAGTCGCACAGGTACTCATTGATGGCCCTCTGCTGCGTGTGCAGCCGCTGCAGCATGGCCAACGTTGAGTTCCACCTGGTGGGCATGTCACAGATTAGGCGGTTCTTGGGCAGGTTAAACTCCTTTTGGAGGTCCGTCAGCCGAGCACTGGCATTATATGACCGGCGGAAATGCACACAGACTTTCCTGGCCTGCCTCAGGACATCCTGTAAGCCCGGGTACCTGCCCAAGAACCGCTGCACCACCAAGTTAAGGACGTGAGCCAAACAGGGCACATGGGTCATTTGTCCCTGTCGGAGGGCAGAGAGGAGGTTGGTGCCATTGTCGCAAACCACCATTCCTGCCTTAAGTTGGCATGGTGTCAACCACCTCTGAACCTGCCCCTGCAGAGCTGACAGAACCTCTGCCCCAGTGTGGCTCCTGTCCCCCAAGCACACCAGCTCAAGCACCGCATGGCATCTTTTGGCCTGCGTACTTGCGTAGCCCCTTGAACGGCTACGGAGCACCGCTGGTTCCGAGGACAAATCAGCACAGGAAGAGGCCATGGAGGAAGAAGAAGAGGAGTGGGTGGAGGAGAGAGGTGTGTCACAATCATTAGCATTTTGGAGGCGTGGTGGCGGAACAACCTCCAATACTACTGCACCTTGTCCTGCATCCTTCCCAGCTGCCAGCAGAGCCACCCAATGCGCTGTGAAACTTAGGTAACATCCCTGTCCATGCCTGCTGGACCATGAGTCAGCGGTAATATGCACCTTACCGCTGACCACCCTGTCCAGCGAGGCATGGACATTGCCTTCCACATGCCGGTAGAGAGCCGGAATCGCCTTCCGTGAGAAAAAGTGGCGTTTGGGTACCTGCCACTGAGGAACCGCACATTCCACAAACTCACGGAAGGGGGCAGAGTCTACCAACTGAAAAGGCAGCAGTTGAAGTGCTAGCAATTTTGCCAAGCTAGCATTCAACCGCTGCGCCTGTGGATGGCTGGGAGCAAACTTCTTTCGGCGGTGCAGCAGCTGGGGCAGGGAAATTTGCCTGGTACAATCTGACGTCGGTGTAATAAAAGCAGATTGCCCACAAGTACTTGGCTGTGACACACCTAATTCTACACCTTCATTCCTCTCAGTGCAGGTCTCAGAGAGGACTGAAGGTATAGTGGGGTTGGAGATCTCAGCTGATGAGGAGCAAGGAGATGTCCTCTTTGTTCTTTGGTGTGGGTCTTTTAGATACGCTTGCCAACGAACTGCATGACAGGTCAACATATGTCTGGTCAAGCATGTGGTACCCAAGCGGGAGATGTTTTGGCCACGCGAGATACGCTTGAGACATATGTTGCAAATAGCAGCGGTGCGATCTGATGCACTCGTCTCAAAAAAGGCCCACACCAAAGAACTTTTTGAATAATGCGCAGAGACTGCAGCGCCCTGCACATGTGGAGCTTTGGGGTGTGATGCAGTCAATGTGCTGCCCTTAGGCTGGCCCCTGGAGGGCATCCTGCCTCGTTGGTGATGTGCCGCCTCCTCCTCCTTCTCCTTTCTCCTATCAGGCACCCACGTTGAGTCAGTGACCTCATCATCCCCTCCCTCCTCATCACTGGAGCAAACCTGGCAGTATGCTGCAGCAGGGGGAGCATGACTGCCAGATTGCTGTCCTTCTTGGGCACCCCCTCTGTCCGTGCTCATGTTACTGCCTTCATCAAGCTCAGTATCATCATCAGAGCCTTCCAAATGCTGGGCATCCTCCTGGAGCATGTACCCAACACTGTGGTCAAACAGTTCGAGGGACTCCTCAGGAGGACATGGTGGGGCTAGGGAAGGAGTCACTGATGACATTGAGCCGAGGGAAGAGGCCGCTGCTTTGCCAGACAAAGTACCCTGGGCATGGGTGAGAGAGGATGAGGAGGATGAGGACGGCTTGGTCATCCACTCGACCAAGTCTTCCGCATGTTGCGGCTCAACACGGCCAGTGTTGATACTGCAGCTAGCAACTGCCTGCCTGTAGTATGAGAACACCACCCCACTAACTTGTAGGTTTAGCTGAACACTGTGAGCAGGACGCACCCCACTAACTTGTAGGTTTAGCTGAACACTGTGAGGTGGACGCACCACACTAACTTGTAGGTTAGCTGAACACTGTGAGCAGGACGCACCCCACTAACTTGTAGGTTTAGCTGAACACTGTGAGCAGGACGCACCCCACTAACTTGTAGGTTTAGCTGAACACTGTGAGCAGGATGCACTGCACTAACTGTGAATAGTCTAGCTGCCTTACTGTGGTACTAATAGGATCAAAAGAACACCAGCAATTTTCCTCAGGTAGCTGTAAATACTGTAAGCCTGCCTGTCAGTAAGAAGATAACAGGAACGGATCTAGCTGAACACTGTGAGCAGGACGCACCCCACTAATTTGGAGGTTTAGCTGAACACTGTGAGGTGGACGCACCCCACTAACTTGTAGGTTTAACTGAACACTGTGAGCAGGACGCACCCCACTAACTTGTAGGTTTAGCTGAACACTGTGAGGTGGATGCACCACACTAACTTGTAGGTTTGCTGAACACTGTGAGCAGGACGCACCCCACTAACTTGTAGGTTTAGCTGAACACTGTGAGCAGGACGCACCCCACTAACTTGTAGGTTTAGCTGAACACTGTGAGCAGGACGCACTGCACTAACTGTAAATAGTCTAGCTGCCTGACTGTGGTACTAATAGGATCAAAAGAACACCAGCAATTTTCTTCAGGTAGCTGTATATACTGTAACAAGACAAGCCTGCCTGTCAGTAAGAAGATAACAGGAACGGATCTAGCTAAACACTGTGAGCAGGACGCACTGCACTAACTGTAAATAGTCTAGCTGCCTGACTGTGGTACTAATAGGATCAAAAGAACACCAGTAATTTTCTTCAGGTAGCTGTATATACTGTAACAAGACAAGCCTGCCTGTCAGTAAGAAAATAACAGGAACGGATCTAGCTGAACACTGTGAGCAGGACGCACCCCACTAACTTGTAGGTTTAGCTGAACACTGTGAGGTGGATGCATCCCACTAACTTGTAGGTTTAGCTGAACACTGTGAGCAGGACGCACCCCACTAACTTGTAGGTTTAGCTGAACACTGTGAGGTGGATGCACCACACTAACTTGTAGGTTAGCTGAACACTGTGAGCAGGACGCAAGTCAACATCACTTTTTTTACACTTTTTCCCTGGGTGAATGGGTAGGGGTACCATGTACCCCATACTCATTCACATAGGGTGGGGGGCCGGGATCTGGGGGCCCTCTTATTGTAGGGGGCTCCCCGATTCTGATAAGCCCCCCGCCCGCAGACCCCGACATCCAATGGCCAGGGTTGTCGGGAAGAGGCCCTTGTCCTCATCAACATGGGGACAAGGTGCTTTGGGGTGGGGGGGCCCGCAGGGAGACCCCCTCCCCCAAGGCACCCACCCCCCATGTTGAGGGCATGCGGCCTTGTACAGTTCAGGAGGGGGGGCGCTCGCTCGTCCCCACCCCCTTTCCTGACTGGCCAGGCTGCGTGCTCGGATCGGGGTCTGGTATGGATTTTAGGGGGGACCCCATGCCGTTTTTTCAGCGTAGGGGGTTCCCCTTATAATCCATACCAGACCTAAGGGCCTGGTATGCCCCGCGCTCGCCGCAATAGGAAAATTTGTTTTTCCTATTGCAGCGAGCGCGAGATGCAATACCCTGCCCTCGCGTTGTATCTGGTCCGTTGGACCAGCATACACACGAGCGGGCTTTCCGTCGGACCAGCACACAGACGAGCCGACTTTCCGCCCGAAACTGAGTTCGACGGAAAGATTTAAAACATGTTTTAAATCTATGTCCGGCGGGCTTTTGGGAAAAAGTCCGCCGGAAAAGTCCGCCGGTGCCTACACACGGGCGGATTGTCCGGCACACTCTGGTCTGCCGGACCAAGTATGTCGGAAAGTCCGACCGTGTGTATGCGGCATAAGGTTTATATTGTATAGCCTGCAGTATCCCTCCCCTCCCTTTTCCTGTACATTGATATGTAAATAAACCAGTTTGAGGGGTTTTAGAGCTGGGCATGCAGCATTTTATGTATCCACAGGAAGTTGGTGGGGGGAGCTTGGGGTCCTATCACACAAGCAAATGAGATTTGTGCTTGGAAGGACAATGGGAAAATACTGGCGTTTGAAAGTGTTTTAAATTTAATTCCAGTTGTCTTTAGTTTTATACTGTAATACAGTTTTGGGTAAAGAGCAAACAGGAGGCATCTATGTTATTGTTTTAATATCGAGGTACAGAGAGAATCCGCAGTGTTTTGTAAAAGAAGCAGGCAAAAGTGCTCTTTGTATATTCATCTGGCGACGCAGTGTACGGTCGTACAGCGCAATGCACTTGTGTATGCATACACTGTAAGGGGTAGAGACATAATTCGGGGGGTGATCTGTGGTTGTTGACAAATTATTTGGCATAGTTAATAGTTGGTTGTTAAAAGAGTGGTACTCTGTAGTTCCGTGCCAAATGTGTTGGGACAACAAGCCATAGAGTTGATGCCTCGTTTTAGTGTTTCTAGTTGAATGACTAATAGTGGTTGTAGTCTGTTAATCCACCGTAAAAGAAGGCACCGGGCGGTGGTCTCCAAAATGGGTGCAAGGGTTTCCCTGGACGCAGGAGTAAGACGATAAGCTGATTCGAATCGCCATGGGCAATGGGAGTCCGTGCAAGGGAAGGAATGCGAGGCTTCCCACAGTCAAACGGATGCACAAGAGCATGGAGTCTAGTTCTGAGGAAAAGGCCATTAAACCCCAGAAAGATTGACATAGGTGGTCTAAGGATACTATTTTGGGTATCCCTCTGGAGTTGATGTAGCGCGACTGCGGCTTCAGAAATCTGTAATGTTGAGTGAGTTGATGGATGCGTAGTACACATTTGTGTGATTAAAAATATACAGGGCTGTTTTTGAACTTTGTGTGGCTGGTCCATGCAAAGATTTCGAAATGCTCTTGTGCTTTTCAAATTGTATTCTTTTCTATCGCTAAAAGAGTGAACGCAGCATTCCATCTGGTTGTTTTTATTTTTTTCCATTTTAGTTTTTGGGAACTATGAAATATCTCCCCCACATTTGTATCTAAATGTTTGTCTCATTGTTTGTATGTGGTAACAAGATGTTTGAACCTACCGCGACAGCCCTCTTGCGTGACGCGGCTGTTGTATTTTAGTAAAAACGTGAAAGTAAGATTTACAAAGGGTTTAGTTATTATCGGTTTTGTGGAATGTCAAGTGACAATTTGCCAATGTACACGAATGTTGTATTGTTTACCATTCTTTGAAGGATAGAGTAATAACTTTTGTTTATAAGTAACTTTTCAGGTCCAAAGAGTTTCTGAAATTGTGTGCACAGGTGTATAAGAAGGTAAAAGTATCATAGGCTATTTCACTGTTTTGTTCTGCACCATTCTAAACCCTGCATGTCTTCCTCCAATGTAATGAGGAGGGAAGAAAAGGGGGATGATAGTGGTGAGAATGACAATTTTTCAAACCAATAATACTAACCTTTGTAATTCTAACCAAGTTTGTGCCAAGACTGTCTTTCTTTGATAGAATTTGAATCAGCAAGCAGCAGTCTGGTGAAGTAGGCTCCCATCCCAGATGCTAAGAACCTTTTTGTCACTGGTTCCAGGTATTACACCCCAGATGGTAAACCACGCACAGGTTATGCAGTGACCACAGTCCCGATGTCCGGGTTATTGTCATATGAGGTTTGTTTGGAGGTCAACCAAAAACAGAGTTGTACTTTTCTCATTAGCTGTCACCTACATTCTCAGCTGATGGGGTGGGTGCAATCACTGTAACATGAATTTCAAAAGGTCCACCACAGGGTTCACGAGTCCATCCTGGACCATGACACAATAACCAGTTTACATTCTTTCCAACCAGGTGACTGGGTCATTGTAAAGAAGCTTGAGGGATGAGACCACGCCAGCCACTGGAAGAAGCGGATCAACTACTTCAAAAGGATGAAGAGTATCTTTGTTTATGTATATTTTTAAAGTGTATTTTCCAACTAGCTAAGAAAGAGAACAGGACACATGGTCGGGTCTACCAGTGCCCCAGCGATGACGGCGGTACATTCTATATGTGACGTTCATATTGGTGTGAGGAATTTTGACAAACTAGTAAAATCCAAATAGACACCTGTCAATAGAACTTAACATTTCTAGAGGGTAAAATTAGTTATAATTTTAACAATAGCTCTGGTTCTTGCCAGCTTTGGTATCGGGATAACTAGGTAGCCCACAAGTGTGCTTCAACTGTAGTTTGGTATAAATGCGGATCTACAGCTTATAAGGTAATTCCCCTAAGGCAAGAGGTTCATGTGTGCTGGTAAAACTTGTCCCAGCATCTTATGTCGCAGCCGATCGTGAGGATCTGATGGCGCGAGAGAAGGTAAGAATGGTAGGGACAGCTGGAAGGGAATTGCTTGTACACGGTGGGGGTTGAGCTTATGAAACGCTTAAACAATTTCTCATCCATTGAGGATGGGATGTTTTCATGTAACTGTTGAAGCTACAAGGAAGTTCCCACAGTCAAAGGGGGTTTCTGGGAATTCATAAGTAAAGATTGTTATATCTGGATCGGGGATAGTAGTGACAAAGTTCAGGCCCATATGGATAAGGCTTAGATACCTGCAAGGCAAGGCCAGAGCTTTAGCTAGTGAAGGTTGGAATCCTTTTAAGGGTTTGGGAAACTTGGGGGATTTTTTATTTTCCATCGGATCATGGTTGAAGGAAGTAGGGGCATATATACTCATGTTGTTTTTATTTCTATTCCTTCTATATGCCGTGATGAGGTGCTCCTGTTGCCTGATTGGACACGTGACCAGAGCCTGAGCAGATGACCATATCTTCCCTGATGAGATGCCCCAAAGCCCAACCCACCTACAAGACACAGAGGATCCCAGACCGGCCGGTAACTACTACAGCTCATGGGATCATATGATAAGAGCAGGGACTGTTGTGGAAAATTTTATGATTAATGTATTGTCATAAGAGTCTCCCAGTGTCTGTTCTCTCGCAGCCCGCTCTAAAGAGCTAACTGGGGCAGACTGATGTTGGTTGAGACCTGTTAGGTAGTGGAAAATGTCCTGTTGGTTGGAGAGAGGTGTCTGTGGAGAGAGGACATGTCCGCCAGCAAAGGGCCCCTGTGCAATGCACAGAACGATCGTCTGGTGGGGGTGTGTTCGCTCTGCAAAGACATTATCGGTTTCGTGGCTGTTTTCTCTTGTCACCCCGGTATGCCTGATCAACATATTTGGGGTGCCATGACATACACCTGCAGATAATCTCCCATCCACAAGGAACTCCAGTCATCGTCATTTGGTTAATTGATTGTTGTATTTTCCTGTGTTGAAAGTCATGTCTTTATTTGGTCATGTCCTTATATGGTCATTTCCTGTGAGGTCACAAGCTTTGTAGGAGGTGTTTGGCTGTTGGAAGCTCAACCCTCAAGTTTTGGAACTTCCTGTTGATATGTTAATAAAGGTACTCAAGGCTGAGGGCCAGGCAGAGTGATGCTGAGCTTAGAACGTAAGGATGTGTTGATGTCTGTTTTGTGAGGAATGGGGCACACACCAGAGGGCAGACATGCGATAAAAAGGTAAGATGCATTTATATCATTAGACAAAATTATTATTATTATTAGAAACAGGAGATTTGGCTGTGTGCTCTGCGTGCAGCCAAATTTCATTGTCACGTTGTCTCCCCTTAACACACAGTCATGCCCGGCCCTGCACTACTTTTATTTCTTTCTTTTCCGTTCCGGGCCTCACTGGCTGGTTGGTAAGTGAGCTGGGAATTTTTCGAGTGAACAGAAAGCTTCTTTTGCTTTCTGGTTATCCACAAATTGAAGCATAGCTAACAATATATACTATGCTTCAATTATAAATGATCACAGGAGAATTCAGTACCAGTTGCTCACTGTGTTCATTCAACAAAAAAAAGGGCTGGTAATCATGAAAACATGTGCACTGCAGGGATAAGGGTCTGGGGGAATGGTGCTGTGGGGGGGGGGCATCATTCCAGGACAAGGGCTGATTGCAGCAGTGGGGTAATCTATATGGAGAGTTAAGTCACCCTGAGGCTCTCCTGCAGTAGCTGAATCCGGCAAAAGTGAGACGAGGTGAAGCTGGCAATGCTGCAGTGGGTCCACAAGGGGATTAGTGCTGCAGGAGGGGGTTGGAGCAAGGGGGACAGAAAAGAGCAGTGGAGGGATTTTAGAGGGGATGCAGGGAGTGGTGAGGGATTGTGAGGTAGCAGAGGAAAACAAAGGAAATGGGACAGTGCAGCTGGGGGAGTAACATTTTAGGTTTTTTGGTTTACTGTGAAAAATAGTTTTATGTGTTGATCTTGCAGTCAGGGGTGGATCCAGAGCCTAGTCTAGGGAGGGGTACTGCCAGAAATTAAGTTTTTTGGGGGGCAATTTATCGGGGAAGTGGTTGGTGTTGGCGCTTCAATCATCACGGCACCATGGTTGCTATGGTATCAGGATGATTGAAGCTCATTATTTCTATTATTACATTGTAATATAAAATTAAATAGTTCAACTCACCATAATGCAGAATCAGTGGGAGCCCTGAGCGTGTCATTTGCCACATCGCCTGCCACCAGATGGGGATTGTCACTTGCTACGTCGCCTGTCACCAGATGCGGATGCCATGTCACCTGCCACACATTGCGGATTGTGACCTGCCACACGTTGCGGATTGTTACTTGCCACGTCGCCTGCCCCCAGATGCGGATTGTCACTTGCCACATCACCTGTCACACGTTGTGGATTGTCACTTGCCTGCTACAATTGTCACTTGCTGTGTCACTTTCCTGCTAAGGTGGTCTCTTGCTGTGTCCCAGAGTCAGACAGCAGATTACCAGTCAGGCAGCTGAGAGATGATGTAATCTCTGCTGCTTGCACAGTGAGGGCGGAACTTCAGGGATGCAGGGCGGACGCCGGGCGGTGAGAGATGATATCACCTCTCTGCTCTCCCGCCCACTGGCTCCCTAATTGGCCAGCAGCCCGCTCACACACTGAGCCGCCCAGCTGCTCGTCCTCTCTCTCACCCGCCCACTCACCGACCGAGCAGCCCACTCTTTCACCCGAGGAGCTGCCCGCCCGCTCTCTCACCCGCGGAGCCACTCACCCGCATTCTCGGAGGGGGCAATTGCCCCGTTGCTCCCCCCCTGGATCCGCCCCTGCTTGCAGTAACATTTTCTATTGTTTTTCCACAACTAAAAGGGTGTTTTATGAGCCTGATGAGATCTTAGTATGGTTGTGGGGTGAGTGTTGGTGACTTTCCATGGCCTGTCATGTTCATTTTTGAAATTGATGCAGCTGCTGAGATCAATAGTAAGAAAAGGGCCTTGCTACTAATATTTATTTATATATTTATTTTTTACTTTGAGTTATAGAATAAGTCTAGGAATGCCAATGCTCTCCTTACTCGGCCTGTCAGTTTAGGTGGACGGCCATGTCTTGGTACATTTGCAGTTGTGACATACTCTTTTCATTTTCAGATTATGGATTGAACAGTGCTCCGTGAGATGTTCAAAGCTTGGGATATTTTTTTTTATAACCTAACCCTGCTTAAAACTTCTCCACAACTTTATCTCTGACCTGTCTGATGTGTTCATTGGCCTTCATTAGGCTGTTTGTGCACTAGGGTTCTCCAACAAACCTCTAAGGGCTTCACAGAACAGCTGTATTTATACTAAGATTAAATTACACACAGGTGTACTCTATTTACTAATTGGGTGACTTCGGAGGGCAATTGTATTCACTAGATTTTAGTTAGAAGTATTTATTTGTAAAACATTTTGAAAACCATTTATCACTTTTCTTCCACTTTACAATTATGTGCCACTTTGTGTAGGTCTATCACATAAAACCCCATTAAAATACATTTACGTTTTTGGTTGTAACATGAAAAAAATGTGGAAAATGTCAAGGGGTATGAATACTTTTTCCAGGCACTGTAAGTGATTAGTCATTTGCCCCCTATTTTGGGCAAAGATTGAACAATATAGAGGGCGTGGCCGGGATGTGAGAAAAGACAGACATGTTCAGCCTGAGCTCCTGCCATCTGTATACACCATCCGCTTGCATCCTTGTTTTTCCCAGGCCATCCTGCTAAGCAAGCACCTTCCTGTGGTTTGGGAGGCTACCCCGGTCCTTCCTATGACTGGGAAGTGTAAATCGGCTAAGAAGGAAGCTGCTCCCATTCCTAGGATTCCGCCGCCAAACACTCTTGCGGCGGTCATCTTGCCTGTCATACCCTCTCCTCCGGCCTCTGTGGCGGTACAGACAGACTCCTTGATGGCGGCGATCAGGGCATCGGATCCGGAGGGGTCCTCTGCGACTCCGCAGGTCACTCCAGAGCTGCTGAGAGAGCAGTCCACCAACAATCCTGGCAGCCATTGCAGACAGTAAGTCATCTGTGGCGGGGAAGATCAATACCCTAACGATCGAATGTGGGCTGATAAGGCAAGATATGGAAAAATTTAGGGGCCGCTTTACTAAGGCTAAGCATTGCAACTCTGCAGTGGAAGACACTGCTGCCTCCACTGCACAATCTGTGGTGGAGTTGCAGCATCAGGTCAAGATCCTTATGGCCCACTTAGAAGACATAGAGAATCGTCTCAGGTGTAACAATGTCTGGGTAGTTGGGCTTCCGGAGGGCATGGAAGGCCCCAAACCTGTGGTGTTTGCAGAGGCCTTTTTCAAATGGCTCCTGGGCCTACACCTGTCCCCAGTGTACGTCGTGGAGTGAGCACATAGCGTGCCCACTGGCCGGAGGACTGCTGGTGAGTGGCCACTAGGGATGAGCTTCGAGTTTGAGTCGACCCCATGTTCGACTTGAAAATCGCCTGTTCGACCGTTCGTCGAATTGCGAACGTTATGGGCCGTTCGCACCAAACTCGAGTGGCGCGTCACGGCCCATAAGTCACTGCGGCATCACAGTGCATTGCTGGCTGATGATTGGCCAAGCATGCACTATGACCCGCATGCTTGGCCAATCACAGCGCCGTCTGTAGAGAGAACCATAATTGGCCAAAGCCAGGGTGGCTTTGGCCAATTATGGCTCAGGGGATTTAGTACACACCCCACACTATATAAGGCGGCCTGTGTGTTGTGGTGGTGGAGAGAGATAGACAGAGACACAGTGTCATTTGATTTAAGTTAGATTAGTTAGAGCAGGCAGGGGAGTCAGCTAGCTGCACTTACAGTGTATTGTGTATATATATGCATCCTAGGTGTTATATATATATATATATATATATATATATATATATATATATATATATATATACACACTGTATTCAGTTTAGCTAGATCCATTCCTGTTATTCTCTTCCTACTGAAAGGAAGGCAGGTGTTTTTACAGTATTTACAGTATTTGTTGTTCTGATCCTATTAATACCACAGGCAGGCAGCTGCAGTATTTACAGTTAGTGTACTGCGTCCTCTTTGCACAGTGTGCACCTAAAGCTACATGAAGACAATTGCTGGTGTTCTGATCCTATTAATACCACAGGCAGGCAGATGCAGTATTTACAGTTAGTGTGCTGTGTCCTCTAAACAGTGTGCACCTAAAGCTACCTGAAGACAATTGCTGTTGTTTTGATCCTATTAATACCACAGGCAGGGAGCTGCAGTATTTACAGTTATTGCACTGTGTCCTCTGCACAGTGTGCACCTAAAGCTACCTGAAGACAATTGCTGTTGTTCTGATCCTATTATTACCACAGGCAGGCAGCTGCAGTATTTACAGTTGGTGTACTATGTCCTCTGCACAGTGTGCACCTAAGCTACCTGAAGACAATTGCTGGTGTTCTTCTGATCCTATTAATATCACAGGCAGGCAGCTGCAGTATTTACAGTTAATGTACTGTGTCCTCTGCACAGTATGCACCTAAGGCTACCTGAAGACAATTGCTGTTTTTCTGATCCAATTAATACCACAGGGAGGCAGCTGCAGTATTTACAGTTAGTGTACTGTGTCCTCTGCACAGTGTGCACCTAAAGCTACCTGAAGAAAATTGCTGGTGTTCTTCGGAACCTATTAGTACCACAGGCAGGCAGCTGCAGTATTTACAGTTAGTGTACTGTGTCCTCTGCACAGTGTGCACCTAAAGCTACCTGAAGACAATTGCTGTTGTTTTGATCCTATTAATACCACAGGCAGGCAGCTGCAGTATTTACAGTTAGTGTACTGTGTCCTCTGCACAGTGTGCACCTAAAGCTACCTGAAGACAATTGCTGTTGTTTTGATCCTATTAACACCACAGGCAGGCAGCTGCAGTATTTACAGTTAGTGTACTGTGTCCTCTGCACAGTGTGCACCTAAAGCTACCTGAAGACAATTGCTATTGTTCTGATCCTATTAATACCACAGGCAGGCAGCTGCAGTATTTATGGTTAGTTTACTGTGTCCTCTGCACAGTGTGCACCTAAAGCTACCTGAAGACAATTTCTGTTGTTCTGATCCTATTAATACCACAGGCAGCTGCAGTATTTACAGTTAGTGTGCTGTGTCCTCTGCACAGTGTGCACCTAAAGCTACCTGAACACAATTGCTGTTGTTCTGATCCTCTTAATACCACAGGCAGGCAGCTGCAGTATTTACAGTTAGTGTACTGTGTCCTCTGCACAGTGTGCACCTAAAGCTACATGAAGACAATTGCTGGTGTTCTGATCCTATTAATACCACAGGCAGGCAGATGCAGTATTTACAGTTAGTGTACTGTGTCCTCTGCACAGTGTGCACCTAAAGCTACATGAAGACAAATGCTGTTGTTTTGATCCTATTAATACCACAGGCAGGGAGCTGCAGTATTTACAGTTAGTGTACTGTGTCCTCTGCACAGTGTGCACCTAAAGCTACCTGAAGACAATTGCTGTTGTTCTGATCCTATTATTACCACAGGCAGGCAGCTGCAGTATTTACAATTGGTGTGCTATGTCCTCTGCACAGTGTGCACCTAAGCTACCCGAAGACAATTGCTGGTGTTCTTCTGATCCTATTAATATCACAGGCAGGCAGCTGCAGTATTTACAGTTAGTGTACTGTACCCTCTGCACAGTGTGCACTTAAAGCTACCTGAAGATAATTGCTGGTGTTCTCATACTAATAATACTACAGGCAGGCAGTTGATTCTGCTAGCTGCAGTATAATCAGTATATACATCTCACTGCAGGCCATTAGTATGTCTGGAAGGCCAACAAGGAGAGGCAGACAGTCACAAGCCAATAAAAGAGGGCAAGCAGTCTCTGTGTCTAGAGGCAACAGTGCTAGTCGGTGCATCCTCATCAGCACGTGGGCGTGGGAAACGCTTGTCCTTTTTTTCGGCAGCTGGCCGCGTTGAGCGGCAACATGCCAAAGACTTGGTAGAGTGGATAACCAAGCCATCCTCATCCTCCTTATCCTCTCTCACCCAGGCTCAGGGTACTTTGTCTGGCAAAGCAGCTGCCAACGCGGCCTCTTCCCTCAGCTCAATGGCATCAGTCACTCCTTCCCTAGTCCCACCATGTCCTCCTGAGGGGTCACCCGAACTGTTTGACCACAGTGTTGGGTACATGCTCCAGGAGGATGCCCAGCGTTTTGAAGGCTCCGATGATGGTATCCAGCTAGAGGAAGGCAGTAACGTTAGCCCAGAGAGAGGGGGTGCCCAAGAAGGACAGCAATCTGGCAGTCATACTGCCAGGTTTGCTCCAGTGATGAGGAGGGAGGGGATGATGAGGAAGTAACTGACTCCACGTGGGTGCCTGATAGGAGAGAGGAGGAGGAGAAGGAGGAGGACGAGAAGGAGGAAGAGGAGGAGGCACATCTCCAACGAGGCAGGATGCCCTCCAGGGGCCAGCTTAAGGGCAGCACACCAACTGCGTCACACCGCAGAGCTCCTCATGTGCAGGGCGCTGCTGTCTCTGCACGTTATTCCAAAAGTTCTTTTGTGTGGGCCTTTTTTGAGACGAGTGCATCAGATCGCACCGCTGCAATTTGTAACATAAATCTCAAGCGTACCTCGCGCGGCCAAAACATTACCCGCTTGGGCACCACATGCTTGACCAGACATATGTCGACCTGCCATGCAGTTCATTGGCAAGCATTCCTAAAAGTCCCACACCAAAGAACAAATTGGACCTCTCCTTGCTCCTCATCAGCTGGGATCTCCAATCCCACTATACCTTCAGTCCTCTCTAAAAGCTGCCCTGAGTGGAATGAAGGTGTAGAATTAGGTGTGTCACAGCCAAGTACTTGCGGGCAATCTGCTATCGGTACACCGACGTCAGATTGTACCAGGCAAATTTCCCTGCCCCAGCTGCTGCACCGCCGAAAGAAGTTCTCTCCCAGCCATCCACATGCCCAGCGGTTGAATGCTAGCTTGGCTAAATTGCTAGCACTTCAACTGCTGCCTTTTCAGTTGGTAGACTCTGCCCCCTTCAGTGAGTTCGTGGAATGTGCGGTTCCTCAGTGGCAGGTTCCCAAACGCCACTTTTTCTCACGGAAAGCGATTCCGGCTCTCTACCGGCATGTATAAGGCAATGGCTTGGCCTCGCTGGACAGGGCGGTCAGCGGTAAGTTGCATATCACCACTAACTCATGGTCCAGCAGGCATGGACAGGGACATTACCTATCATTCACCGCGCACTGGGTGACTCTTCTGGCAGCTGGGAAGGATGCAGGACAGGATGCAGTAGTGTTGGAGGTTGTTCCACCACCACACCTCCAAAATCCTAGTAGTGGTGATTCTGCCACACCTCTCTCCTCCGCCCCCTCCTCTTCTTCTTCCTCCATGGCCTCTTCCTGTGCTGATTTGTCCTCGGAACCAGCGGTGCTCCGTAGGCGTTCAAGGGGCTACGTGAGCATGCAGGCAAAAAGATGCCATGCGGTGCTTGAGCTGGTGTGCTTGGGGGACAGGAGCCAAACTGGGGCAGAGATTCTGTCAGCTCTGCAGGGGCAGGTTCAGAGGTGGTTGACGCCACGCCAGCTTAAGCCAGGTATGGTGGTTTGTGACAATGGCACCAACCTCCTCTCCGCCCTCCGACAGGGACAACTGACCCATGTGCCCTGTTTGGCTCACGTCCTTAACTTGGTGGTGCAGCGGTTCTTGTGCAGGTACCCGGGCTTACAGGATGTCCTGAGGCAGGCCAGGAAAGTCTGTGTGCATTTCCGCAGGTCATATAATGCCAGTGCTCGGCTGGCTGACCTCCAAAAGGAATTTGACCTGCCCAAGAACCGCCTAATCTGTGACATTCCCACCAGGTGGAACTCAACGTTGGCCATGCTGCAGTGGCTGCACACACAGCAGAGGGCCATCAATGAGTACCTATGCGACTATGGCACCAGGACAGGGTCAGGGGAGCTTTGTTTTTTTTCCCCATGACAGTGGGCTATGATCAGGGATGCTTGCACTGTCCTGTCACCATTTGAGGAGGCCACGAGGATGGTGAGCAGTGACAATGCATGCATCAGTGACACTGTCCCTCTTGTCCACCTGTTGGAGCACAAGCTGCGTGGAATAATGGACAGGGCACTTGAAGCAGAACAGAGGTAGAAAGAGGACTTCCTTACATCTCAAGGCCCTCTTTATCCAGACAGTGTTCCTGCGTGCCCACCGATCACACAGGAAGAGGAGGAGGAGGAGGAGGATTGTGTCAGCATGGAGGTGGAGCCTGGCACTCAGCATCAGCAGCAGTCTTCAAGAGATCATTTACAGTCTGAAGAAACCCATGGACTTGTACGTGGCTGGGAGGAGGTGGCTGCGGATCATGTCGTCCTTAGTGACCCAGAGGACTCTGGACCGAATGCCTCAGCAAACCTACGCTGCATGGCCTCTCTGATCCTGCAAAGCCTGCGGAAGGATCCTCGTATTCGTGGTATCAAGGGGAAGGATCATTACTGGCTGGCAACCATCCTTGATCCACGTTACAAGGGTAAGGTTGCGGACCTTATCTTGCTGTCGCAGAGGGAGCAGAGGATGAAACTTCTTCGGGAGGCCTTGCAGAAAGGTTTGTGCAACGCGTTTCAAGAGCCTGGGAGGTTACAATTTCCTGGTCCTCCTGGACAATGTGTTGCTGAGGCTTTGGTCAGTCACAGAAGGAGCAGCGGAGAAGGTGGCCGTCTGACCGATGCGTTCAGACAATTTTTTAGTCCGCAGCCGCAAGGTATGATCGGTTCCAGCAACCATCGCCAGCGTCTGATCCACATGGTGCAGGAATGCCTAGGGGCAAGATCTGACTTGGACACCTTTCCCACCAAATATCCTATGGGTTTCTGGGTCTTGAGGATGGATCACTGGCCAGAGCTTGCACAGTATGCAATTGAGCTACTGGCCTGTCCTGCATCCAGCATTCTTTCGGAACGTACATTCAGTGCTGCTGGAGGCTTTGTAACCGATCACAGGGTGCTCATGTCCACCGAGTCGGCCGATCAGCTGACCTTCATAAAAATAAATCAGTCTTGGATCACCAGCTACCAAGCACCTGATGCTGATGTAACCAAATATTTTTTTTTTAATGTGAGATCCCTTCAAGACTGCCTATGCTGATGCTGAGTGACTATCCTGTTATGCTGAGTGACAATCCTCTTCCTCCTCAATTTTCATGCTGAAGCTTGTAAGAACTTTTATGGTTCTGGGCACCGCCACCAGTGGCTAAGGCCAACTTTTCTCCCCCTGTTTAATAGGGGCGTGTAATTACAATTTTTGATGCAATACTTTGCAGCAGAGCTCATTCCTGCGCTCCAACTAAAGTATCTGTGAGGGGTTGCAGTGTTGTGGCACCAGCACCAGTGCCCAAGACCCAATTTTTCTGCCCCTGTTTAACAGGGGCGTATAATTACAATTTTTGATGGAATATTTTGCTGCAGCGCTCATTCCTGTGCTCCAACTAGAGTATCTGTGAGGGGTTTCAGTGTTGTGGCACCAGCACCAGTGCCCAAGGCCCAATTTTTCAGCCCCTGTTTAACAGGGGCATATAATTACAATTTTTGATGCAATACTTTGAAGCAGGGCTCATTCCTGCGCTCCAACTTTAGCATCTGTGAGGGGTTGCAGTGTTGTGGCACCAGTGCTTAAGGCCCAATTTTTCTGCCCCTTTTAACAGGGACATGTAATTACAATTCTTGATCTAATATTTCACAGCAGGGCCCATTCCTGCGCCCACCAAGAGTAACTGTGAGGGCTTACAGTGTTGTGGCAACACCACCACCACCACCAAAGGTCCAATTTTTCTGCCCCTGTTCAACAGGTGCATGTAATTACAATTCTTGATATAATATTTCACAGCAGGGCCCATTCCAGCGCCCACCAAGAGTAACTGTGAGGACTTACAGTGTTGTGGCACCAGCACCATCACCACCCCCAAAGGCCCAATTTTTTTACCACTGTTCAACAATGGCATGTAATTACAATTCTTGATCTAATATTTCACAGCAGGGCCCGTTCCTGCGCCCACCAAGAGTAACTGTGAGGGCTTACAGTGTTGTGGCAACACCAACACCTAAGGCCCCAATTTCTGCAGAGTATATAGGGCAGGCCCCCACTTTCAAACATCCAACTTACAAACTACTCCTACTTGCAAATGGAAGGAGGCAACAGGAAGTGAGAAATATACCCCTAGGAAAGGAAATTCTCTCCTGTAAGAGTTAATTTGGGAAAAAACGTGTCTCCTCTTCACTGATGCTTTATCATCAATCCTTGTTTCACTAAAAAACGCAAATTTTAAAAAAACATTTGTCATTGGGACAGAAAGTGAGGTGAAATCGCCTGATGAGGTGCACAGACAGCAAAACAAATGTTACAGGGGTAATAACTAGGGATGAGCTTTGTGTTCGAGTCGAACCCATGTTCAACTCGAACATCGGCTGTTCGGTCGTTCGCCGAATTGCGAAAGATATGGGCCGTTCGCACCAAATTCGTGTGGCGCGTCACGGCCCATAACTCACTGCGGCATCGCAGTGCATTGCTGGCTGATGATTGGCCAAGCATGCACTATGACCCGCATGCTTGGCCAATCACAGCGCCGCCTGAACAGAGAGCGGTAATTGGCCAAAGCCAAGGAGGCTTTGGCCAATTATGGCTCAGGGGATTTAGTACATGCCCCACACTATATAAGGCCGCCTGCACAGTGTAGTGTGTGTTCCGGCGTTCATTGAGAGGGAGAGAGAGCGAGAGACAGACAGTGACATTTGATTTGAGTTAGATAGATTAGGCAGAACATTCAGTCAGTTAGCTGCACTTACAGTGTATTGTGTATATATATATGCATCCCAGGTGTTGCATATATATATATATATATATATATATATATATATATACACTGTATTCAGTTTAGCTAGATCCGTTCCTGTTATCTTCCTACTGACAGGCAGGCTTGTCTTGTTACAGTATTTACAGCTACTTGAAGAAAATTACTGGTGTTCTTTTGATCCTATTAGTACCACGGTCAGGCAGCTAGACTATTTACAGTTAGTGCAGTGCGTCCTGCTCACAGTGGTCAGCTAGATCCGTTCCTGTTATCTTCTTACTGACAGGCAGGCTTGTCTTGTTACAGTATATACAGCTACCTGAAGAAAATTGCTGGTGTTCTTTTGATCCTATTAGTACCACAGTCAGGCAGCTAGACTATTTACAGTTAGTGCAGTGCGTCCTGCTCACAGTGTTCAGCTAGATCCGTTCCTGTTATCTTCTTACTGACAGGGAGGCTTGTCTTGTTACAGTATATACAGCTACCTGAAGAAAATTGCTGGTGTTCTTTTGATCTTATTAGTACCACAGTCAGGCAGCTAGACTATTTACAGTTAGGGCAGTGCGTCCTCCTCACAGTGTTCAGCTAGATCCGTTCCTGTTATCTTCTTACTGACAGGCAGGCTTGTCTTGTTACAGTATATATAGCTACCTGAAGAAAATTACTGGTGTTTTTTTGATCCTATTAGTACCACAGTCAGGAAGCTAGACTATTTACAGTTAGTGCAGTGCGTCCTGCTCACAGTGTTCAGCTAAAACTACAAGTTAGTGGGGTGCGTCCTGCTCACAGTGTTCAGCTAAACCTTCAAGTTAGTGGGGTGCGACCACCTCACAGTGTTCCGCTAAACCTACAAGCTAGTGGGGTGCGTCCTGCTCACAGTGTTCAGCTAGATCCGTTCCTGTTATCTTCTTACTGACAGGCAGGCTTGTCTTGTTACAGTATATACAGCTACCTGAAGAAAATTGCTGGTGTTCTTTTGATCCTATTAGTACCACAGTCAGGCAGCTAGACTATTTACAGTTAGTGGAGTGCACCCTGCTCACAGTGTTCAGCTAAAACTACAAATTAGTGGGGTGCGTCCTGCTCACAGTGTTCAGCTAAACCTACAAGTTAGTGGGGTGCGTCCACCTCCAAGTGTTTAGCTAAACCTACAAGCTAGTGGGGTGCATCCTGCTCACAGTGTTCAGCTAGATCCGTTCCTGTTATCTTCTTACTGACAGGCAGGCTTGTCTTGTTACAGTATATACAGCTACCTGAAGAAAATTGCTGGTGTTCTTTTGATCCTATTAGTACCACAGTCAGGCAGCTAGACTATTTACAGTTAGTGCAGTGCGTCCTGCTCACAGTGTTCAGCTAGATCCGTTCCTGTTATCTTCTTACTGACAGGCAGGCTTGTCTTGTTACAGTATATACAGCTACCTGAAGAAAATTAGTGGTGTTCTTTTGATCCTATTAGTACCACAGTCAGGAAGCTAGACTATTTACAGTTAGTGCAGTGCGTCCTGCTCACAGTGTTCAGCTAAAACTACAAATTAGTGGGGTGCGTCCTGCTCACATTGTTCAGCTAAACCTACAAGTTAGTGGGGTGCGTCCACCTCACAGTGTTCAGCTAAACCTACAAGCTAGTGGGGTGCGTCCTGCTCACAGTGTTCAGCTAGATCCGTTCCTGTTATCTTCTTACTGACAGGCAGGCTTGTCTTGTTACAGTATATACAGCTACCTGAAGAAAATTGCTGGTGTTCTTTTGATCCTATTAGTACCACAGTCAGGCAGCTAGACTATTTACAGTTAGTGCAGTGCGTCCTGCTCACAGTGTTCAGCTAGATCTGTTCCTGTTATCTTCTTACTGACAGGCAGGCTTGTCTTGTTACAGTATATACAGCTACCTGAAGAAAATTACTGGTGTTCTTTTGATCCTATTAGTACCACAGTCAGGCAGCTAGACTTTTTACAGTTAGTGCAGTGCGTCCTGCTCACAGTGTTCAGCTAAACCTACAACTTAGTGGGGTGCGTCCTGCTCACAGTGTTCAGCTAAACCTACAAGTTAGTGGGGTGCGTCCACCTCACAGTGTTCAGCTAAACCTACAAGTTAGTGGGGTGCATCCTGCTCACAGTGTTCAGCTAGATACGTTCCTGTTATTTTCTTACTGACAGGCAGGCTTGTCTTGTTACAGTATATAAAGCTACCTGAAGAAAATTACTGGTGTTCTTTTGATCCTATTAGTACCACAGTCAGGCAGCTAGACTATTTACAGTTAGTGCAATGCGTCCTGCTCACAGTGTTCTGCTAAACCTACAAGTTAGTGGGGTGCCTCCTGCTCACAGTGTTCAGCTAAACCTACAAGTTAGTGGGGTGCATCCACCTCACAGTGTTCAGCTAAAGCTACCTGTAGAAGGTTGGTGGTGTTCTTATACTACAGGCAGGCAGTTGATATTGCTAGCTGCAGTATCAGTACATATATATATATATATATATATATATATATATATATATATATATATATATATATATACAGTGCCTTGCAAAAGTATTCGGCCCCCTTGAACTTTTCAACCTTTTGCCACATTTCAGGCTTCAAACATAAAGATATAACATTTTTATTTTTTGTGAAGAATCACCAACAAGTGGGACACAATTGTGAAGTGGAACGAAATCTATTGGATATTTTAAACTTTTTTAGCAAATAAAAAACTGAAAAGTGGTGCGTGCAAAATTATTCGGCCCCTTTACTTTCAGTGCAGCAAACTCACTCCAGAAGTTCAGCGAGGATCTCTGAATGATCCAATGTTGTCCTAAATGACTGATGGTGATAAATAGAATCCACCTGTGTGTAATCAAGTCTCTGTATAAATGCACCTGCTCTGTGATAGTCTCAGGGTTCTGTTGAAAGCGCAGAGAGCATCATGAAGACCAAGGAACACACCAGGCAGGTCCGTAATACTGTTGTGGAGAAGTTTAAAGCCGGATTTGGATACAAAAAGATTTCCCAAGCTTTAAACATCCCAAGGAGCACTGTGCAAGCGATCATTTTGAAATGGAAGGAGTATCAGACCACTGCAAATCTACCAAGACCTGGCTGTCCCTCTAAACTTTCAGCTCAGACAAGGAGAAGATTGATCAGAGATGCATCCAAGAGGCCCATGATCACTCTGGATGAACTGCAGAGAACTACAGCTGAGGTGGGAGAGTCTGTCCATAGGACAACAATCAGTCGTACACTGCACAAATCTGGCCTTTATGGAAGAGTGGCAAGAAGAAAGCCATTTCTCAAAGATATCCATAAAAAGTCATCTAAAGTTTGCCACAAGCCACCTGGGAGACACACTAAACATGTGGAAGAAGGTGCTCTGGTCCGATGAAACCAAAATCGAACTTTTTGGCCACAATGCAAAACGATATGTTTGGCGTAAAAGTTACACAGCTCATCACACTCAACACACCATCCCCACTGTCAAACATGGTGGTGGCAGCATCATGGTTTGGGCCTGCTTTTCTTCAGCAGGGACAGGGAAGATGGTTAAAATTGAGGGGAAGATGGATGCAGCCAAATACAGGACCATTCTGGATGAAAACCTGTTGGGAGTCTGCAAAAGACCTGAAACTGGGACGGAGATTTATCTTCCAACAAGACAATGATCCCAAACATACAGCAAAATCTACAAAGGAATGGTTCACAAATAAACGTATCCAGGTGTTAGAATGGCCAAGTCAAAGTCCAGACCTGAATCCAATCGAGAATCTGTGGAAAGAGCTGAAAACTGCTGTTCACAAACGCTCTCCATACAACCTCACTGAGCTCGAGCTGTTTTGCAAGGAAGAATGGGCAAGAATTTCAGTCTCTCGATGTGCAAAACTGATAGAGACATACCCCAAGCGACTTGCAGCTGTAATCGCAGCAAAAGGTGGCTCTACAAAGTATTAACGCAAGGGGGCCGAATAATTTTGCACGCCCCACTTTTCATTTTTTTATTAGTTAAAAAAGTTTCAACAATCCAATAGATTTCGTTCCACTTCACAATTGTGTCCCACATGTTGGTGATTCTTCACAAAAAATAAAAATTTTATATCTTTATGTTTGAAGCCTGAAATGTGGCAAAAGGTTGAAAAGTTCAAGGGGGCCGAATACTTTCGCAAGGCACTGTATATCCCAGCTTAGTGCAGCTACAGGCCATTAGTATGTCTGGAAGGCCAAGAAGGAGAGGCAGACAGTCACAAGCCAATAAGAGAGGGCAAGCAGGCTCTGTGTCTAGTGCTGGTTGTGGAGACGGTGCATCCTCATCAGCACGTGGCCGTGGGACACGCTTGGACTTTTTTTCGGCAGCTGGCCGTGTTGAGCCGCAACATGCGGAAGACTTGGTCGAGTGGATGACCAAGCCGTCCTCATCCTCCTCGTCCTCTCTCACCCATGCCCAGGGTACTTTGTCTGGCAAAGCAGCGGCCTCTTCCCTGGGCTCAATGTCATCAGTGACTCCTTCCCTAGCTCCACCATGTCCTCCTGAGGAGTCCCTCGAACTGTTTGACCACAGTGTTGGGTACATGCTCCAGGAGGATGCCCAGCGTTTGGAAGGCTCTGATGATGATACTGAGCTCGATGAAGGCAGTAACATGAGCACGGACAGAGGGGGTGCCCAAGAAGGACAGCAATCTGGCAGTCATGCTCCCCCTGCTGCAGCATACTGCCAGGTTTGCTCCAGTGATGAGGAGGGAGGGGATGATGAGGTCACTGACTCAACGTGGGTGCCTGATAGGAGAGAGGAGGAGGAGGAGGAGGCGGCACATCACCAACAAGGCAGGATGCCCTCCAGGGGCCAGCCTAAGGGCAGCACATTGACTGCATCACACCCCAAAGCTCCACATGTGCAGGACGCTGCAGTCTCTGCGCGTTATTCAAAAAGTTCTTTGGTGTGGGCCTCTTTTGAGACGAGTGCATCAGATCGCACCGCTGCTATTTGCAACATATGTCTCAAGCGTATCTCGCGTGGCCAAAACATCTCCCGCTTGGGTACCACATGCTTGACCAGACATATGTTGACCTGCCATGCAGTTCGTTGGCAAGCGTATCTAAAAGACCCACACCAAAGAACAAAGAGGACCTCTCCTTGCTCCTCATCAGCTGAGATTTCCAAGCCCACTAGACCTTCAGTCCTCTCTGAGACCTGCACTGAGAGGAATGAAGGTGTAGAATTAGGTGTGTCACAGCCAAGTACTTGTGGGCAATCTGCTTTTGGTACACCAACGTCAGATTGTACCAGGCAAATTTCCCTGCCCCAGCTGCTGCACTGCCGAAAGAAGTTTGCTCCCAGCCATCCACATGCCCAGCGGTTGAATGCTAGCGTGGCAAAATTGCTAGCACTTCAACTGCTGCCTTTTCAGTTGGTAGACTCTGCCCCCTTCCCTGAGTTTGTGGAATGTGCGGTTCCTCAGTGGCAGGTACCCAAACGCCACTTTTTCTCACGGAAGGCGATTCCGGCTCTCTACCGGCATGTGGAAGGCAATGTCCATGCCCCGCTGGACAGGGCGGTCAGCGGTAAGGTGCATATTACCGCTGACTCATGATCCAGCAGGCATGGACAGGGACGTTACCTAAGTTTCAAGGCGCATTGGGTGACTCTGCTGGCAGCTGGGAAGGATGCAGGACAAGGTGCAGTAGTGTTGGAGGTTGTTCCGCCACCACGCCTCCAAAATGCTAATGATTCTGTCAGCTCTGCAGGGGCAGGTTCAGAGGTGGTTGACGCCACGCCAACTTAAGGCAGGAATGGTGGTTTGCGACAATGGCACCAACCTTCTCTCTGCCCTCCGACAGGGACAAATGACCCATGTGCCCTGTTTGGCTCACGTCCTTAACTTGGTGGTGCAGCGGTTTTTGGGCAGGTACCCGGGTTACAGGATGTCCTGAGGCAGGCCAGGAAAGTCTGTGTGCATTTCCGCCGGTCATATAATGCCAGTGCTCGGCTGACCGACCTCCAAAAGGAGTTTAACCTGCCCAAGAACCGCCTAATCTGTGACATGCCCACCAGGTGGAACTCAACGTTGGCCATGCTGCAGCGGCTGCACACGCAGCAGAGGGCCATCAATGAGTACCTGTGTGACTATGGCACCAGGACAGGGTCAGGGGAGCTTGGTTTTTTTTCCCACACCAGTGGGCCATGATCAGGGATGCATGCACTGTCCTGTCACCATTTGAGGAGGCCACGAGGATGGTGAGCAGTGACAGTGCATGCATCAGTGACACTGTCCCCCTTGTCCACCTATTGGAGCACACGCTGCGTGGAATAATGGACAGGGCACTTGAGGCAGAACAGAGGCAGGAAGAGGAGGACTTCCTTAGCTCTCAAGGCCCCCTTTATCCAGACAGTGTTCCTGCGTGCCCGCCGATCACACAGGAAGAGGAGGAGGAGGAAGATTGTGTCAGTATGGAGGTTAGCCTGGCACTCAGCATCAGCAGCAGTCTTTGAGGGATCAGTCCCAAGAAACACATGGACTTGTACGTGGCTGGGAGGAGGTGGCTGCAGACCATGTCGTCCTTAGTGACCCAGAGGACTCTGGACCAAATGCCTCAGCAAACCTATGCTGCATGGCCTCCCTGATCCTGCAAAGCCTGCGTAAGGATCCTCGTATTCGTGGTATCAAGGAGAAGGACCAATACTGGCTGGCAACGCTCCTTGATCCACGTTACAAGGGTAAGGTTGCGGACCTTATCTTGTCATCGCAGAGGGAGCAGAGGATGAAACATCTTCGGGAGGCCTTGCAGAAAGGTCTGTGCAACGCGTTCCCAGAGACTGGGAGGTTACAAACTCCTGTTTCTGGACAACGTATTGCTGAGGCTATGGTCAGTCAAAGAAGAAGCGGTGGAGAAGGTGGCCGTCTGACCGATGCGTTCAGACAATTTTTTGGTCCGCAGCCCCAAGGTATGATCGGTTCCAGCAACCATCGCCAGCGTCTGTTTTACATGGTGCAGGAATACCTAGGGGCAAGATCAGATTTGGACACCTTTCCCACCGAAAATCCTCTGGGTTACTGGGTCTTGAGGATGGATCACTGGCCAGAGCTTGCACAGTATGCAATTGAGCTACTGGCCTGTCCTGCATCCAGCGTTGTTTTGGAACGCACATTCAGTGCTGCTGGAGGCGTGGTAACCGATCACAGGGTGCGTCTGTCCACCGACTCGGTCGATCGACTGACCTTCATAAAAATGAATCAGTCTTGGATCACCACCAGCTACCAAGCACCTGATGCTGATGTAACCGAATAATTTTTTTTGAAATCTCAGATCCCTTCAAAGACTGCCTATGCAGATGCTGAGTGACTATCCCTGAGTAATTATCCTCTTCCTCCTCAATGATCACGCTGATAGCTTGTAAGAACATTTTTGGTTCTGGGCCCCACCACCAGTGCCTAAGGCACAATTTTTTAGCCCCTGTTTAACAGGGGCGTGTAATTACAATTTTTGATGCAATACTTTGCAGCAGGGCTCGTTCCTGCGTTCCAACTAGAGTGTCTGTGAGGGGTTGCAGTGTTGTGGCACCAGCACCAGTGCCTAAGGCCCAATTTTTCTGCCCCTGTTTAACAGGGGCGTGTAATTACAATTTTTGATGCAATACTTTGCAGCAGGGCTCGTTCCTGCGTTCCAACTAGAGTGTCTGTGAGGGGTTGCAGTGTTGTGGCACCAGCACCAGTGCCTAAGGCCCAATTTTTCTGCCCCTGTTTAACAGGGGTGTGTAATTAAAATTTTTGATGCAATACTTTGCAGCAGGGCTCGTTCCTGCGTTCCAACTAGAGTGTCTTTGAGGGATTGCAGTGTTGTGGCACCAGCACCAGTGCCTAAGGCCCAATTTTTCTGCCCCTGTTTAACAGGGGCTTGTAATTACAATTTTTGATGCAATACTTTGCAGCAGGGCTCGTTCCTGTGTTCCAACTAGAGTGTCTGTGAGGGGTTGCAGTGTTGTGGCACCAGCACCAGTGCCTAAGGCCCAATTTTTCTGCCCCTGTTTAACAGGTGTGTGTAATTACAATTTTTGATGCAATACTTTGCAGCAGGGCTCGTTCCTGCGTTCCAACTAGAGTGTCTTTGAGGGGTTGCAGTGTTGTGGCACCAGCACCAGTGCCTAAGGCCAAATTTTTCTGCCCCTGTTTAACAGGGGCGTGTAATTACAATTTTTGTTGCAATACTTTGCAGCAGGGCTCGTTCCTGCATTCCAACTAGAGTGTCTGTGAGGGGTTGCAGTGTTGTGGCACCAGCACCATTGCCTAAGGCCCAATTTTTCTGCCCCTGTTTAACAGGGGCGTGTAATTACAATTTTTGATGCAATACTTTGCAGCAGGGCTCGTTCCTGCGTTCCAACTAGAGTGTCTTTGAGGGGTTGCAGTGTTGTGGCACCAGCACCAGTGCCTAAGGCCCAATTTTTCTGCCCCTGTTTAACAGGGGCGTGTAATTACAATTTTTGATGCAATACTTTGCAGCAGGGCTCGTTCCTGTGTTCCAACTAGAGTGTCTGTGAGGGGTTGCAGTGTTGTGGCACCAGCACCAGTGCCTAAGGCCCAATTTTTCTGCCCCTGTTCAACAGGGGCATGTATTTACAATTCTTGATCTAATATTTCACAGCAGGGCCCATTTCTGCACCCACCAAGAGTGAGTGAGGACTTACAGTGTTGTGGCACCAGCACCACCACCACCACCACCAAAGGCCCAGTTTTTCTGCCCCTGTTCAACAGGGGCATGTAATTACAATTCTTGATCTAATATTTCACAGCAGGGCCCTGTGAGGGCTTACAGTGTTGTGGCCACAACAACACCTAAGGCCCAAATTTCTGCTGAGTATATAGGGCAGGCCCCTACTTTCAAACATCTAACTTACAAACGACTCCTACTTGCAAACGGAAGGAGACAACAGGAAGTGAGATGAAATCTACCCCTAGGAAGGGAAATTCTCTAAGAGTTAATATGGGAAAAACATTTCTCCTTTCCACTGATGCGTTCCAATCCTTGTTCCACAAAAAACCCAAATTTTCAAAAAACATTTGTCATTGGGACAAAAATTGAGGTGAAATCTTCTGAAGAGGAGGAAAGACAGCAAAACAAATGTCACAGGGGTGATAACCCTTCCCTATGTTTTCCAAAAAGCTTAAAAAAGATTTTTTGGCTGGAGCTAAACACGTTAAAAATGTACCCGTTCAAAATTACAAAGAGATTCTACTTAACAACAAACCTACAGTCCCTGTCTTGTTTGCACCGCCTGTATACTGCTGTTCAGAGTATATAGGGCCTGGTGGCCCCACACCTTTCCTTATTTTAATTTGGGTGCGGGGTTCCCCTTAATATCCATGCAAGACCCAAAGGGCCTGGTAATGGACTGGGGGGTACCCATGCCGTTTGTCTCACTGATTTTCATCCATATTGCCAGGACCCAACATTACATTAAACCCGCAAGCAGTTTTAAATGAGATTTTTTCCTTTAAAAATGACATTTGGTGCAGGGACTGTTCTAAACACGGGAAACATGTGCCACTTTACAGGCATACTATAGACACCCCCCAGGTACGATATTTAAAGGAATATTTCCCTTTTCTTTTTACTTTAAGCATCATTAAAATCACTGCTCCCGAAAAAACGGCCGTATTTAAAAGGTTTTTTTGCATTGATACATGTCCCCTGGGGTAGGACCCGGGTCCCCAAACCCTTTTTAGGACAATACCATGCAAATTAGCCTTTAAAATGAGCACTTTTCATTTCGAACGTTCGAGTCCCATAGACGTAAATGGGGTTCTAATGTTTGTGCGAATTTTCGGTCCGTTCGCAGGTTCTGGTGCGAACTGAACCGGGGGGTGTTCGGCTCATCCCTAGTGATAACCCTTCCCTATGTTTTACAAAAAGCTTAAAAATATTTTTTTTTGCTTGAGCTACAGTTTAAAAATGTACCAGTTCAAAATTACAAACAGATTCTACTTAAACACTTGTCGACCGCCTAACGCAGATATACTGCAGCAGAATCGCACGGGCAGGCAAAATCACGTACCTGGTACGTGATCTGCCTCCCGCGGGCTGGGGGGGCGCATCAGGCCCCCCCTGGTGCCCAAGGCAGTTGGCTTCCTTGGGGAAGCGATACAGGCTGAGGGGGAGGCCACTCATTCGTGGCCACTCCCTCGCGATCGCTCCCCACGAATGAGATTCTTCCTCTGCTGCTGTATAGTAAACAGCGGCAGAGGAAGTGATGTCATCGCTCCTCGGCTCGGTATTTTCCGTTTCGGCGCAGAGGAGAGAATACATCGATGTGAGTGCACAACACACACAGGAAAACACACCAGGCACACATTACACCCCCCATCACCCCCCCGATCACCCCCTGATCACCCCCTAATCACCCCCCCCCCGTCACAGTGACACCAAGCAGGTTTTTTTTCTGATTACTGCATTGGTGTCAGTTTGTGACAGTTATAAGTGGTAGGGCAGTTGTGTTAGCCCTTTTAGGTCTTGGGTACCCCCCTAACCCCCCCAATAAAGTTTTAACCCCTTGATCACCCCCCATTGCCAGTGTCACTAAGCGATCATTTTTCTGATCGCTGTATTAGTGTCACAGGTGACGCAAGTTAGGGAGGTAAATATATAGGTTCGCTGCCAGCGTTTTATAGCGTCAGGGACCCCATATACTACCTAATAAAAGTTTTAACCCCGATTGCCCCCTAGTTAACCCTTTCACCAGTGATCACTGTATAAGTGTTACGGGTGACGCTGGTTAGTTAGTTTATTTTTTATAGTGTCAGGGCACCCGCCGTTTATTACCTAATAAAGGTTTAGCCGCCTGATCGCCCGGTGGTGATATAACTTAGGTTTTAGGGTCAGATAGGGTCTGTGTCGCCCCAGGTAGCGTCAGCCTACCCAAGTGCAGTATCGATCGATCACTGTCACTTACAAAACACTAAAAGCATAACTGCAGCGTTCGCAGAGTCAGGTCTGATCCCTGCGATCGCTAACAGTTTTTTTGGTAGCATTTTGGTGAACTTGCAAGCACCAACCCCAGGCAGCATCAGGTTAGTGCCAGTAGCGCTAACACCCAGGCGCGCACCGTACACCTCCCTTAGTGGTATAATATCTGAACTGATCAATATCTGATCCGATCAGATTTATACTAGCGTCCCCAGCAGTTTAGGGTTCCCAAAAACGCAGTGTTAGCGGGATCAGCCCAGATACCTGCTAGCACCTGCGTTTTGCCCCTCCGCCCAGCCCAGCCCACCCAAGTGCAGTATCAATCGATCACTGTCACTTACAAAATACTAAGCGCATAACTGCAGTGGTCGCAGAGTCAGGCCTGATCCCTGCGATCGCTAACAGTTTTTTTGGTAGCGTTTTGGTGAACTGGCAAGCACCAGCGGCCTATTGCACCCTGGTCGTAGTCAAGCCAGCACTGCAGTAACACTTGGTGACGTGGCGAGTCCCATAAGTGCAGTTCAAGCTGGTGAGGTGGCAAGCACAAGTAGTGTCCCGCTGCCACCAAGAAGAAGACAAACACAGGCCCGTCGTGCCCATAATGCCCTTCCTGCTGCATTCGCCAATCCTAATTGGGAATCCACCACTTCTGCAGCACCCGTACTTCCCCCATTCATATCCCCAACCAAATGCAGTCGGCTGCATGAGAGGCATTTTCTTTATGTCCTCCCGAGTACCCCTACCCAACGAACCCCCCCAAAAAAGATGTCGTGTCTGCAGCAAGCGCGGATATAGGTGTGACACCCGCTATTATTGTCCCTCCTGTCCTGACAATCCTGGTCTTTGCATTGATGAATGTTTTGAATGCTACCATACACTGGTTGAGTATTACCGTAGGGTACAGCATTGCACAGACTAGGCACACTTTCACAGGGTCTCCCAAGATGCCATTGAATTTTGAGAGACCCGAACCTGTAACCGGTTACAGTTATAAAAGTTACAGTTACAAAAAAAAGTGTAAAAAAAATATATATATAAAAAAAAAATAGTTGTCGTTTTATTGTTCTCTCTCTCTCTATTCTCTCTCTATTGTGCTGCCCTTTTTTACTGTATTCTATTCTGCAATGTTTTTTTGTTATCATGCTTTTCAGGTATGCAATTTTTTATACTTTACTGTTTACTGTGTTTTATTTTTAACCATTTTTTTGTTTTCAGGTACGCCATTCAGCTGCAGCGCAGATTTATTTATTTTGACAGCAACAGTGTTTGCCCCCACGATATATAAAGCCGTGACTCCAGCAGAGGTGATATATGCCAAAGCATGGGGGCAGCAGGGGCGGAGGAGCGATTTGCTCCTAACTTTTGGGGCGGATGCCCACATGCTTCGGCATATATAAATGGTGCATGAATGCCCATCATTGGACGTGGGTGGATGAAGGGAGGTATTCTAATGGTGGGCATACCCACCAATCAATCTCTTTTTTTTCGTTCAGCCCACAGGCTGCATGAAAAAAAAAAAGATTACAATATATGCCCAACAAGGACCAGCAATGTACTGGTATGTTGCTGGACTTTGAGTGGTTATACCAGAATGATGCCTGCAGGTTTAGTTATCATCTTGGTAGCATTCTTTTCAGCTAGCGGTCGGCTTTCATGTAAAAGCAATCCTAGTGGCTAATTAGCCTATAGACTGCTTTTACAAGCAGTGGGAGGAAATGTCCCCCCCTCCCACCATCTTCCATGTTTTTCTCTGGCTCTCCTGTCCCAACAGGGAACCAGAGAATGCAGCCGGTGATTCTGCCAGCTGACCATAGAGCTGATCAGAGATCAGAATGGCTCCAATCATCTTTATGGCCTAATAAACCCGGAGCTACGAGCATTTCATGACTTAGATTTCGCCGGATGTAAACAGCGCCATTGGGAAATTGGGAAAGCATTTTATCACACTGATCTTGGTGTGGTCAGACGCATTGAGGGCAGAGGAGAGATCTAGGGTCTAATAGACCCCATTTTTTTCAAAAAAGAGTACCTGTCACTACCTATTGCTATCATAGGGGATATTTACATTCCCTGACATAACAATAAAAATTATAAAAAAAAAAAAATTAAAGGAATAGTTTAAAAATAAGATAAAAAAGCAAAAAAAAAAAAAGCACCCCTCCCCCCCTGCTCTCGCGCAAAGGCAAGCGCAAGCGTTGGTCTGGCGTCAAATGTAAACAGCAATTGCACCATGCATGTGAGGTATCACCACGAAGGTCAGATCGAGGGAAGTAATTTTAGCAGTAGACCTCCTATGTAAATCTAAAGTGGTAACCTGTAAAGGCATTTAAAGGCTTTAAAAATGTATGTAGTTTGTCGCCACTGCACGTTTGTGCACAGTTTTAAAGTATTTCATGTTTGGTATCCATGTACTCGGCCTAAGATCATCTTTTTTATTTCATCAAACATTTGGTAGATATAGTGTGTTTTAGTGCATTAAAATTTAAAAAAAGTGTGTTTTTTTCCCAAAAAATGCATTTGAAAAATCGCTGCGCAAATACTGTGTGAAAAAAAAAATGAAGCACCCACCATTTTAATCTGTAGGGCCTTTGCTTTAAAAAAAATGTATAATGTTTGGGGGTTCAAAGTAATTTTCTTGCAAATTTTTTTTTTTTTCATGTAAACAAATAGTGTCAGAAAGGGCTTTGTCTTCAAGTGGTTAGAAGAGTGGGTGATGTGTGAAATAAGCTTCTAAATGTTGTGCATAAAATGCCAGGATAGTTCAAAACCCCCCCAAATGACCCCATTTTGGAAAGTAGACACCCCAAGCTATTTGCTGAGAGGCATTTCGAGTCCATGGAATATTTTATATTGTGACACAAGATGCAGGAAAAAAACTAATTTTTTTTGCACAAAGTTGTCACTAAATGATATTTTGCTCAAACATGCCATGGGAATATGTGAAATTACACCCCAAAATACATTCTGTTGCTTCTCCTGAGTACGGGGATACCACATGTGTGAGATTTTTTGGGAGCCTAGCCGCATACGGGATCCCAAAAACCAAGCACCGCCTTGAGGGTTTCTAAGGGTGTAAATTTTTTATTTCACTCCTCACTGCCTATCACAGTTTCGGAGGCCATGGAATGGCCAGATGGCACAACCCCCCCCCCCAAATGACCCCATTTTGGAAAGTAGACACCCCAAGCTATTTTCTGAGAGGTGTAGTGAGTATTTTGCAGACCTTGCTTTTTGTCACAAAGTTTTGAAAATTGGAAAAAAAAAAATACATTTCTTTACTTTCTTCATTTTCAAAAACAGATGAGAGCTGCAAAATACTCACCATGCCTCTCAGCAAATAGCTTCGGGTGTCTACTTTCCAAAATGGGGTCATTTGGGGGGGGGTTTTGTGCCATCTTGGCATTTTATGGCCTCCGAAACTGTGATAGGTAGTGAGGAGTGAAATCAAAAATTTACGCCCTTAGAAATCCTGAAGGCGGTGGTTGGTTTTCGGGGCCCCGTGCGCGGCTAGGCTCCCAAAAAGTCCCATGCATGTGGTATCCCCATACTCAGGAGAAGCAGCTAAATGTATTTTGGGGTGCAATTCCACATATCCCATGGCCTGTGTGAGCAATATATCATTTAGTGACAACTTTTTGTAAATTTTTTTTTTTCTGTCATTCAATTACTTGGGACAAAAAAATGGGCTCAACATGCCTCTCAGCAATTTCCTTGGGGTGTCTACTTTCGAAAATGGGGTCACTTGGGGGGGTTTTGTACTGCCCTGCCATTTTAGCACCTCAAGAAATGAGATAGGCAGTCATAAACTAAAAGCTGTGTAAATTCCAGAAAATGTACCCTAGTTTGTAGACGCTATAATTTTTGCGCAAATCAATTAATATACGCTTATTGACATTTTTTTTACCAAAGACATGTGGCTGAATACATTTTGAACTAAATGTATGACTAAAATTGAGTTTATTGTATTTTTTTTTATAACAAAAAGTAGAAAATATCGTTTTTTCAGTTTATAGCGCAAAAAATAAAAACCGCAAAGGTGATTAAATAGCATCAAAAGAAAGCTCTATTTGTGGGAACAAAAGGACACAAATTTTGTTTGGGTACAGCATTGCATGACCGCGCAATTAGCAGTTAAAGCGACGCAGTGCCAAATTGTAAAAAGTGCTCTGGTCAGGAAGGGGATAAATCCTTCCAGGGCTGAAGTGGTTAACAACAAACCTACAGTCCCTGTCTTGTTTGCACCGCCTGTATACTGCTATTCAGAGTATATAGGGCTTGGAGGCCCCACTCCTTTCCTTTTTTTAATTTGGGTGCGGGGTTCCCCTTAATATCCATACAAGACCCAAAGGGCCTGGTAATGGACTGGGGGGGGGTACCCATGCCGTTTGTCTCACTGATTTTTATCCATATTGCCGGGACCCGGCATTACATTAAAGCCGCAAGCAATTTCAAATGACTTTTATTTTACAAATGTCATTTTGTGCAGGGACTGTTCTAAGCATGGGAAACATGTCCCACTTTACAGGCATACTATAGACACCTCCAGGTTTGATATTTAAAGGAATATTTCACTTTTTTTCACTTTAAGCATCATTAAAATCACTGCTCCCGAAAAACAGATGTTTTTAAAACTTTTTTTGCATTGATACATGTCCCCTGGGGCAGGACCCGGGTCCCCAAACCATTTTTAGGACAATAACTTGCATATTAGCCTTTAAAATTAGCACTTTTGATTTAGAACGTTCGCGTCCCATAGACTTTAACGGGGTTCTAAAGTTCCCTCGAACTTTCGGTCCGTTTTATAGGTTCTGGTGCGAGGGGTGTTCGGCTCATCCCTAGTGGCCACATGCTTTTCTTGTTCACCTCCTTAACTTCAGGGATAGAGACTTGATTCTAATAGAAGCCCGCAAACACCCCGAGCTGAAATATGAAAATGCAGTCATACACCTATATCCTGATTTTTCTCCAGATCTACAGAAAAAACAGCGCTCCTTTACAGAGATCTGCAGATGCCTGAGGGAGAAAAGCCTGGTGTATAGAATGCTTTATCTGAGTCACCTAAAAGTAATTCATCATGGTTCTGCAAAGTTTTTTGATTCCCCTGCAGACTCGGTCGACTGGCTGGATTCCATTGCCTAGAGTTGCGATTAGGTTGCATGTCCTGCAAGCTTAGTGCCCAGGGCCTGGGGGCTCAAGTCTACTTACCTCCTTGATGTGAAGACGCTGTCAGTTATGGTTCCTGCTGTTGAGGGCCTCTGCTAGAACCATGATCTCCTACTGTGACTGCTCTTCCAGATGAGTGGACTATGCTACAGAATTTGGAGCCATTCATCATTTTACTGCGGGAACCTCAGGTACTGTTCTGAATGTTTTGAACCACTTACACGTCTCCACGACCCTTTCCTGAGTGGATGGACTCTTGGAAGAATCCACTACTGTTTACTATGTTTTTGGGACTAAAGTTTTTCTCCCCTTTTGGTTCTGTTCGCCTGGAGCAAACAGGGAGTTGGGTTTTTCACCTGTTACCTTTTAAGACTGTTTTGCTTCTTTTCTTTTTTCTTTTTGCTTTTCAACAATTTTTCTTTGGGAAATTTTTTATAAACCTATTGTGGCTTGCTGTAATGTCTCGTGCAAGGGGGTTTGTTACTTTCCTAGTACAGTGTATGTTTAAATGCTGTGATGTTTTGTGACTCTCTGTGTCCAGGTTCCCCCCCTCCTTGAATCTCCTTACTATACTGGATCTCTCCTGTCCCCATGATATACGGTACCCTACCTAATGAGTTATCTTAAACTCCTTTCATAGAATGTTTATGGATTAAACTCCAAATTCAAACATTCGCTAGTCCTTCAATACCTTAAATCCCAGAATCCCCATATTGTCCTCCTACAAGAAACCCTTTAACTGGTAACAAAATTTTGTCCCTAAACAGGAACTGGAAACGGAGAGCCATACATTCCACTCACTCCTCATGCCAGGGTAGTGGCTATCTTAATCCAAAAGAGGCTGGCATGTTCTATAGAGCATGTGGTGATTGATCCCCATGGGAAATATGTAATAATGGTCCTTGCAATTGAGTTCCAACTACTGGCAATAGCAAACATATATGTTCCACCCCCTTTTAAAAGTGAGGTGCTATATACGGTCCTGGAAAAGGTTGCCACTTTTGGCCCACTGAAATTGTTTGTGGCTGTGGATTTTAACAACGTCTTAGATTATGCACTGGACACCTCTAACCCGGCCTGGGTGCAGAATATAGAGCTTGGGCACTGGGCGGACTCGGCGGCCCTGGAGGAGGTGTGGCTCCTCCTCCCATATCGATTTGGCCTTTGCCAAACCAGCCCTGTTGCCCCAGATTGCGGAGGCCTGTTACCTGGCTGGAGGGCTCTCGGATCATACCCCCTTGCAGGTACTGCTGAGCCTCACTGCATGTGGCAGTCATGGGATTTGGAGGCTTCACCGGGATGGTTAAGGCACAGGTCTCTCCACATATGAAGCAATATTGGGATATCAATGAGGGCTCGGCAGACAGGCCCATAGTCTGGGAGGCATTCAAGGCATTAATGAGGGAGATATATGCATCGGCCATCAAAGCCGTCAGAGCTGAGAAAAATTCAAAATCAGAGGCGCTTCAGGCCCATGATTTACAGTGTGCAAAGACCCATGCTGATGCTCCATCCCTTTCCTCTCTAACCAAGCTGCAAATGGTCAGACGAGACTTATTGGTTCATTTTAAAAACCTTACACAATGCACCTTTAAACACAGAGCTGAGGAACTATTTGAGAGGGGCGACAAAAATGGGAAACTGCTGGCCTACCTGACTGCTGATGCTCAGGCACATACAACTATCCCCTGCATCTATACATCAGAGGGTACCCTTGTGAGGGATAGAGAAAGTATCATGCTGGCTTTTGTTTATTACTATTCAGAACTCTACTCTGCTATCCCAACGTACGAACGTCGGGCACTGACAGACCTGCTGGACCTCCTTCAGATACCGGAGTTGCCCGGGGAAGTGGCAGAGAGCCTTGAGGCACCCTTCACTGATAAAGAATTGGTGACTGCTATTGCCTCATTCCCTATTGGGAAATTGCTGGTCCTGACAGAATCCCTGCAGAGTGGTATAAACAACATTTAGATCTTTTATCTCCCAGACTTCTGCAAATCGATGGGGAATGTTTTGAAACAGGGATCCTACCCACTTCCTTTTATGAAGACCTTGTGGTGTTACTCCCCAAACCTGACAAGGGCCCTCTCCTCTGCTCCTGATATAGACCCATAGCACTGTTAAATATGGATCTTAAAATACTTACCAAAATGGTGGCTAATAGGTTGATGAAAATTCTGCACCACTTAGTATCACCTGACCAGACCAGGTTCATGCCTAAAAAAGCCACCAATATTAATTTTCGGAGGGTGTACAGGTATACTCATACTCAGATAGATGAAGAGACATCATTGGGGGCGGGGAGGGGCTCTGGTGTTTTTTGACCTGGAAAAGGTCTTTGATTCCATTGATTGGGAATATATGACCCATGTATTGCAACGAATGGGGTTTGGTCCTAATGGCGGGGTGTCGGGCGCCTTTCCAGTGTCTAGAGACACCACACAGGCGTGCCCCCTCTCACCGGGTTTATTTGCATTGGTTATGGAACCCCTGGCAATTGCACTGTGCTCCTCCCCCCAAATCCAGGGGATGAAGGTGGGTACCCTTACTAAAACTACAGCTCTTTGTGCAGATGACCTTGTTCTGTTCATTAGGGATACTGGGCTCTCTTTACAAGCTGCGCTATCATTACTAGGATGATTTACTGTGGTCTCTGGTATGAAGGTCAACTGGACTAAGTCCAAAATACTTCACTTACGTTCCCATACAGTACCTAGACAGGCAGACCCCAACAACCCCTGCAATGGGTAACGCAAATTAAGTACCTGGGACTTCAAATTACAAACTCAGTGATGGATTTTATTAGCCTAAATGTCTCTCCCGTTGCTTGCCATCATATCTAAGAAACTTCACGCCTGGAAAAATCTCCCTTTGTCCCTCATTGGGAAGATAAACCTGATTAAAATGAAGATTCTACCCTTATTATTATATACCCTCAGGAACTCTCCAGTGTGGATTCCAAAGTTTATTTTTAAGTCAATAGACAGTTTCCTCCTTCATGTGGCAGGGAGGCATCCCCCGCCTTAAATTAGCCGTCCTTCAACAGCCATGGGGGGAGGGGGGCCTCACAGTACCTAACTTCCACAAATACTTCCTAGCTGGTCAATTGACGGTGGCACACCATTGGTTGACTACCCCTCTGGATGATGCCTCTGTGTCTCTGGAGGCTGCATGCATGGGCTCATATGAGGCATTGTCTCAACATGTCTACAGGGGTCTGAGGGCTCCTTATCCCCTGACTCCCTCCATGTGCTCAGTGATAAGGGCATGGTCTATGACTCAGGGACTGGGGCCATCCAGCCAATGTAAGCTTTCCCCCAATCTCCCCCATGGAGAAACCCCAATTTAACCCATTTTTTTAATTACCCAGACCCGGTAGTCTGGACTAAATATGGAATTAAGACTTTACAACACATTGTAGCGAACGGTACCCTAATGACATTCAATGACTTGAAATTACGTTATGATCTACCAAACACACATTTTTTTAGATGCATTCAATTGAGACATGCTTTTTGCTCCCAATTTGGCAGAGAACCTCTTGACCTTGAGCCCAGCGACCTATTATTGACACGCAGTGAGTCTTTATCTAAACTGGTCTCCAGCCTATATAAGGACCTCTTCCAGGAGATAACCAAATTACTGGAGCCATACAGACAGGCTTGGGAGGCTGTAGCCGCGGGGTTGGATAGGGACGACTGGGGTGATATGTGGGGAACTTCATTTCAGTATCTGGTTTCTACCAGAGACAGATTAATCCATTATAAATTCCTGCATAGGATTTATCTCACCCCAGCTAGACTTGCTAAAATGTTCGGGAACCAACAATCTGTATGCCTGAGGTGCTCAGCACCACTAGCAAACTTTATGAATATCTTTTGGGACTGTCCACAGGTCAAACCCTACTGGCAGGCTGTTGCACGATGTATTAGGTTGGTCACTTCTATCTCGATCCCCATGTCCATTGAGGTGTGTCTGTTGCATCTGGTGGAACCTTTAGCTACTACCAGGGCAATATGGACTCTCATTACCCTATTGCTATTCTATGCTAAAAAGTGCATTATCCTTTCATGGAAGAGCTCATTGACTCCAACCTTGGAGTCCTGGAAGGCACTGGTCAACAAGGCTTTTACAAAGCCACCTATTTGAACAGTTGGGCACTAACTAAATTTGACAAGGTCTGGGGGGGGGGGGTTGTCTGACTAATTTCAGGAAGGTTATAGCTACTGATCCTTGGAATAGAATAAAAAGAAGGGAGGTGAATACAACTGAGGTATTGGACGGCTATTAGCTAACCAGTAACTGGTGTCCTAATCACTCTGGGGTAGGGAACAGTTTTCTCCTTACCAGCTCTTCTTTTACTGTTGGGGGGGTGAGGGGACCATATTACTGGCAGTATCCGGTAAGACTGCACAGGGTGTCATATAGTGCTGGGAGTGTGTTAACATGTGCCTACCTCCGGCTGGGGGTTTAAGTAATAATTGTATCTGTCTAGGCAAAGAGTTCCGTTGCTTTGGGGGGTGGGGGGAGGGGGGTTTGATTTAGGTACTGTATTGTGTATTGTGGCCAGTGGTTGATGTCAACGATTTGTGGCTTGTTGTTGTATGTATGTTTTAAAACTAAATAAAAAAGATTGAACAATATAGGCGCTATTTAAATGGTAAGTTCACGATTAAAAAAAAAAAAAAATTCCAGCATCCCTACGTGGCAATGTACCAGTATTGCCCCTGTGTGGCAAAATTTAAAAGGTGTCTCTATGTTCTGGAGCAGACAACACCTCAGCATACAGTTTCTTCTTAGAAAACAAATCCATTCCTCCTGGTATCTGTTTGGCAGGACACCAGAAGTACAGAAGTTCATCTGTACTTGACATCATTGAAGCACAGCCAACTTCTGCCCACAGCTGTTCTCCAGCAAATCCGCCCACTGCTCCACGTGATTGCTGCAGTAACTTCCTTCTCTTATCTAGTCAATGTCAGTGACCACTGTTCACCTGCAATACATAACCAGTGGTGTATACCAGATTTCACTATATGGCGAATAAATACTATCAGTGTTATAATTACAGTGTAATATATCTACTGTGTACACACACACACATATATATATATATATATATATATATATATATTTATGGTCGTGGCCCTAAGACCGAGATAAATGTGGATCACATAAACACGCGACAAGACTTACAACATAAATAGACCTGAGGTGTGCCTTTTGGTCGTCTGGTAGGTATGGCAAGAAAAGGGGCCATACCCAAGATAAGTAATGGATGATTGTGGAGGAGAATTTGCTGAGAAGTGCTGTAAAAAGGGGAATGGGAGGGAGGATATCGTGCACTGGAACTGACAAAGAGGAAGGGAAGTGGTCAGCTTAAATACCCACCGGGCCCCTCCCATAAACTCAGGCCAGCATACTGGCCTTCTAATTTATGGTCGTGGCCCTAAGACCGAGATAAATGTGGATAACATAAACACGCGACAAGACTTACAACATAAATAGACCTGAGGTGTGGCTTTTGGTCGTTTGGTAGGTATGGCAAGAAAAGGGGCCAAAAATAACCAGGTAGGGAAGTATCTTTATTGCCTCTAACCTCATTGAGTGAGCTTGGAGAAAGGGCCATCTTGAGGGTTTGGAATATATATCTGGCGAAGCAGGCAGACTTTCACCTGCCTAGCTTCTTGGTCACATGGTCTGGTAATCCGTGCTGAGATGTGGCTGAGGCTGCGCTGATCCAAAGCAATGTCCAGAATACCACCCGGGGTCTAGGCCTAAGTTGACCAGTAGGACCCTAACATGTTTATTAAACTGACTGCCATTCAGGGGGTTGACTGGAAAAGGCAGTAACGGGCTGGAGACTGGCTGGCTGGGTAGGTGAAAAAGCAGACGGTCAAGAGATCGTTGCTGGGCACCAGGCGTTGCTGGTTTGAAAGAAGTTTATATCCACTTCAGGTCCGGTTTGTTGCGTTTTGGAGACCGTAAGATAAAGGACATAGTGGCTTGGATACCGGCCAGGTACTGCCTGATAGGGGTATGAGGGAGAGCCAGCTGTGTGTGGCAATAAGATATAAAGGCTAGGACATGAGTGACGTCATCTACTGTGGTTCCAGGACAAGTGGCAAGGAACCTACGGTAGGTGTTCCAGGCCGTGCGATAAGCCTTTAGTGTGTTGCTAGACAGTGAGTGGTTGATGAGCCGGGTTGCATTGGCAAGGTGTGGCTTCAATCCATTGTTAGTTGAGACCAAGGTTGAATAAGAGTGGATGATGGGTCGGCTCTGGGTTCCTGCTGGAAAAAGGAGACAAAATTGGAGCGGGACAGTGCATCGGCTGCGGTATTGCACTTGCCAGGCATATGCTCACAGTAACTGTTAAATTTGGTGATGTAGTGACAATTGCAGCAGACTGCGCAGGAAGGACATAACGGGGAGCGACTTGGCTCTACCCTTATTAATGATATCGGCTGTAGCCTGGTTGTCTGTGTGAAGAGTAGGGATGAGCCGAACACCCCCCGGTTCGGTTCGCACCAGAATCTGCGAACGGACCGAAAGTTCGCACGAACGTTAGAACCCCATTGACGTCTATGGGACTCCAACGTTCAAAATCAAAAGTGCTCATTTTAAAGGCTAATTTGCATGGTATTGTCCTAAAAAGGGTTTGGGGACCCGGGTCCTACCCCAGGGGACATGTATCAATGCAAAAAAAACTTTTAAAAACGGCCGTTTTTTCGGGAGCAGTGATTTTAATGATGCTTAAAGTAAAAAAAAAAAGTGAAATATTCCTTTAAATATCGTACCTGGGGGGTGTCTATAGTATGCCTGTAAAGTGACGCGTGTTTCCCGTGTTTAGAACAGTTCCTGCACCAAATGTCATTTTCAAAGGAAAAAATCTCATTTAAAACTGCTTGCGGGTTTAATGTAATGTCGGGTAATGGCAATATGGATGAAAATCAGTGAGACAAACGGCATGGGTACCCCCCAGTCCATTACCAGGCCCTTTGGGTCTTGTATGGATATTAAGGGGAACCCCGCACCCAAATTAAAATAAGGAAAGGTGTGGGGCCACCAGGCCCTATATACTCTGAACAGCAGTATACAGGCGGTGCAAACAAGACAGGGACTGTAGGTTTGTTGTTAAGTAGAATCTCTTTGTAATTTTGAACGGGTACATTTTTAACGTGTTTAGCTCCAGCCAAAAAATCTTTTTTAAGCTTTTTGGAAAACATAGGGAAGGGTTATCGCCCCTGTGACATTTGTTTTGCTGTCTTTCCTCCTCTTCAGAAAATTTCACCTCACTTTTTGTCCCAATGACAAATGTTTTTTGAAAATTTGGGTTTTTTGTGGAACAAGGATTGGAAAGCATCAGTGGAAAGGAGAAATTTTTTCCCCATATTAACTCTTACAGGAGAGAATTTCCCTTCTTAGGGGTAGATTTCATCTCACTTCCTGTTGTCTCCTTCCGTTTGCAAGTAGGAGTCGTTTGTAAGTTAGATGTTTGAAAGTAGGGTCCTGCCCTATATACTCAGCAGAAATTTGGGCCTTAGGTGTTGCTGTGGCCACAACACTGTAAGCCCTCACAGGGCCCTGCTGTGAAATATTAGATCAAGAATTGTAATTACATGCCCCTGTCGAACAGGAGCTGAAAAATTAGGCCTTAGGCACTGGTGCTGGTGCCACAACACTGCAACCCCTCACAGACACTCTAGTTGGAACGCAGGAACGAGCCCTGCTGCAAAGTATTGCATCAAAAATTGTAATTACACGCCCCTGTTAAACAAGGGCAGAAAAATTGGGCCTTAGGCACTGGTGCTGGTGCCACAACACTGCAACCCCTCACAGACACTCTAGTTGGAACGCAGGAACGAGCCCTGCTGCAAAGTATTGCATCAAAAATTGTAATTACACGCCCCTGTTAGACAGGGGCAGAAAAATTGGGCCTTAGGCACTGGTGCTGGTGCCACAACACTGCAACCCCTCACAGACACTCTAGTTGGAATGCAGGAACGAGCCCTGCTGCAAAGTATTGCATCAAAAATTGTAATTACACGCCCCTGTTAGACAGGGGCAGAAAAATTGGGCCTTAGGCACTGGTGCTGGTGCCACAACACTGCAACCCCTCACAGACACTCTAGTTGGAATGCAGGAACGAGCCCTGCTGCAAAGTATTACATCAAAAATTGTAATTACACGCCCCTGTTAAACAGGGGCTGAAAAATTGTGCCTTAGGCACTGGTGGTGGCGCCCAGAACCAAAAATGTTCTTACAAGCTATCAGCGTGATGATTGAGGAGGAAGAGGATAATTACTCAGCGATAGTCACTGAGCATCAGCATAGGCAGTCTTTGAAGGGATCTGAGATTTCAAAAAAAATTATTCGGTTACATCAGCATCAGGTGCTTGGTAGCTGGTGGTGATCCAAGACTGATTCATTTTTATGAAGGTCAGTCGATCGACCGAGTCGGTGGACAGACGCACCCTGTGATCAGTTACCACGCCTCCAGCAGCACTGAATGTGCGTTCCGAAAGAACGCTGGTTGCAGGACAGGCCAGTAGCTCAATTGCATACTGTGCAAGCTCTGGCCAGTGATCCATCCTCAAGACCCAGTAACCCAGAGGATTTTCGGTGGGAAAGGTGTCCAAGTCTGATCTTGCCCCTAGGTATTCTTGCACCATGTAAAACAGACGCTGGCGATGGTTGCTGGAACCGATCATACCTTGGGGCTGCGGACCAAAAAATTGTATGAACGCATCGGTCAGACGGCCACCTTCTCCACCGCTCCTTCTTTGACTGACCGAAGCCTCAGCAACACGTTGTCCAGAAACAGGAGTTTGTAACCTCCCAGTCTCTGGGAACGCGTTGCACAGACCTTTCTGCAAGGCCTCCCGAAGATGTTTCATCCTCTGCTCCCTCTGCGATGGCAAGATAAGGTCCGCAACCTTACCCTTGTAACGTGGATCAAGGAGGGTTGCCAGCCAGTATTGGTCCTTCTCCTTGATACCACGAATACGAGGATCCTTACGCAGGCTTTGCAGGATCAGGGAGGCCATGCAGCGTAGGTTTGCTGAGGCATTCGGTCCGGAGTCCTCTGGGTCACTAAGGACGACAACGTCCGCAGCCACCTCCTCCCAGCCACTTACAAGTCCATGTGTTTTTTGGGACTGATCCCTTAAAGACTGCTGCTGATGCTGAGTGCCAGGCTCCACCTCCATACTGACACAATCTTCCTCCTCCTCCTCCTCCTCCTCGTCCTCTTCCTGTGTGATCGGCGGGCACGCAGGAACACTGTCTGGATAAAGGGGGCCTTGAGAGCTAAGGAAGTCCTCCTCTTCCTGCCTCTGTTCTGCCTCAAGTGCCCTGTCCATTATTCCATGCAGCGTGTGCTCCAACAGGTGGACAAGGGGGACAGTGTCACTGATTCATGCACTGTCACTGCTCACCATCCTCGTGGCCTCCTCGAATGGTGACAGGACAGTGCATGCATCCCTGATCATGGCCCACTGGCGTGGGGAAAAAAAACCAAGCTCCCCTGACCCTGTCCTGGTGCCATAGTCGCACAGGTACTGATTGATGGCCCTCTGCTGCGTGTGCAGCCGCTGCAGCATGGCCAACGTTGAGTTCCACCTGGTGGGCATGTCACAGATTAGGCGGTTCTTGGGCAGGTTAAACTCCTTTTGGAGGTCCGTCAGCCGAGCACTGGCATTATATGACCGGCGGAAATGCACACAGACTTTCCTGGCCTGCCTCAGGACATCCTGTAAGCCCGGGTACCTGCCCAAGAACCGCTGCACCACCAAGTTAAGGACGTGAGCCAAACAGGGCACATGGGTCATTTGTTCCTGTCGGAGGGCAGAGAGGAGGTTGGTGCCATTGTCGCAAACCACCATTCCTGCCTTAAGTTGGCGTGGCGTCAACCACCTCTGAACCTGCCCCTGCAGAGCTGACAGAACCTCTGCCCCAGTGTGGCTCCTGTCCCCCAAGCACACCAGCTCAAGTACCGCATGGCATCTTTTGGCCTGCGTACTTGCGTAGCCCCTTGAACAACTACGGAGCACCGCTGGTTCAGAGGAAGAGGCCATGGAGGAAGAAGAAGAGGAGGGGGTGGAGGAGAGAGGTGTGTCACAATCACTAGCATTTTGGAGGCGTGGTGGTGGAACAACCTCCAACACTACTGCACCTTGTCCTGCATCCTTCCCAGCTGCCAGCAGAGTCACCCAATGCGCCGTGAAACTTAGGTAACGTCCCTGTCCATGCCTGCTGGACCATGAGTCAGCGGTAATATGCACCTTACCGCTGACCGCCCTGTCCAGCGAGGCATGGACATTGCCTTCCACATGCCGGTAGAGAACCGGAATCGCCTTCCGTGAGAAAAAGTGGCGTTTGGGTACCTGCCACTGAGGAACCGCACATTCCACAAACTCACGGAAGGGGGCAGAGTCTACCAACTGAAAAGGCAGCAGTTGAAGTGCTAGCAATTTTGCCAAGCTAGCATTCAACCGCTGGGCATGTGGATGGCTGGGAGCAAACGTCTTTCGGCGGTGCAACAGCTGGGGCAGGGAAATTTGCCTGGTACAATCTGACGTCGGTGTACCAAAAGCAGATTGCCCACAAGTACTTGGCTGTGACACACCTAATTCTACACCTTCATTCCTCTCAGTGCAGGTCTCAGAGAGGACTGAAGGTCTAGTGGGGTTGGAAATCTCAGCTGATGAGGAGCAAGGAGAGGTCCTCTTTGTTCTTTGGTGTGGGTCTTTTAGATACGCTTGCCAACGAACTGCATGGCAGGTCAACATATGTCTGGTCAAGCATGTGGTACCCAAGCGGGAGATGTTTTGGCCACGTGAGATACGCTTGAGACATATGTTGCAAATAGCAGCGGTGCGATCTAATGTCTCAAAAAAGGCCCACACCAAAGAACTTTTTGAATAACGCGCAGAGACTGCAGCGCCCTGCACATGTGGAGCTTTGGGGTGTGATGCAGTCAATGTGCTGCCCTTAGGCTGGCCCCTGGAGGGCATCCTGCCTCGTTGGTGATGTGCCGCCTCCTCCTCCTCCTCCTCCTCTCTCCTATCAGGCACCCACGTTGCGTCAGTGACTTCATCATCCCCTCCCTCCTCATCACTGGAGCAAACCTGGCAGTATGCTGCAGCAGGGGGAGCATGACTGCCAGATTGCTGTCCTTCTTGGGCACCCCCTCTGTCCGTGCTCATGTTACTGCCTTCATCGAGCTCAGTATCATCATCAGAGCCTTCCAAATGCTGGGCATCCTCCTGGAGCATGTACCCAACACTGTGGTCAAACAGTTCAAGGGACGCCTCAGGAGGACATGGTGGAGCTAGGGAAGGAGTCACTGATGACATTGAGCCGAGGGAAGAGGCCGCTGCTTTGCCAGACAAAGTACCTTGGGCATGGGTGAGAGAGGATGAGGAGGATGAGGACGGCTTGGTCATCCACTTGACCAAGTCTTCCGCATGTTGCGGCTCAACACGGCCAGCTGCCGAAAAAAGGCCAAGCGTGTCCCATGGCCACGTGCTGATGAGGATGCACCGTCTCCACGACCAGCACTAGACACAGAGCCTGCTTGCCCTCTCTTATTGGCTTGTGACTGTCTGCCTCTCCTTCTTGGCCTTCCAGACATACTAATGGCCTGTAGCTGCACTAAGCTGGGATATATATATATATATATATATATATATATATATATATATATGTACTGATACTGCAGCTAGCAAAATCAACTGCCTGCCTGTAGTATGAGAACACCACCAACCTTCTACAGGTAGCTTTAGCTGAACACTGTGAGGTGGACGCACCCCACTAACTTGTAGGTTTAGCTGAACACTGTGAGCAGGACGCACCCCACTAACTGTAAATAGTCTAGCTGCCTGACCGTGGTACTAATAGGATCAAAAGAACACCAGTAATTTTCTTCAGGTAGCTTTATATACTGTAACAAGACAAGCCTGCCTGTCAGTAGGAAGATAACAGGAACGGATCTAGCTGAACACTGTGAGCAGGACGCACTGCTCTAAATGTAAATAGTCTAGCTGCCTGACCGTGGTACTAATAGGATCAAAAGAACACCAGTAATTTTCTTCAGGTAGCTTTATATACTGTAACAAGACAAGCCTGCCTGTCAGTAGGAAGATAACAGGAACGGATCTAGCTGAACACTGTGAGCAGGACGCACTGCACTAAATGTAAATAGTCTAGCTGCCTGACCGTGGTACTAATAGGATCAAAAGAACACCAGTAATTTTCTTCAGGTAGCTTTATATACTGTAACAAGACAAGCCTGCCTGTCAGTAGGAAGATAACAGGAACGGATCTAGCTGAACACTGTGAGCAGGACGCACTGTACTAAATGTAAATAGTCTAGCTGCCTGACCGTGGTACTAATAGGATCAAAAGAACACCAGTAGTTTTCTTCAGGTAGCTTTATATACTGTAACAAGACAAGCCTGCCTGTCAGTAGGAAGATAACAGGAACGGATCTAGCTGAACACTGTGAGCAGGACGCACTGCACTAAATGTAAATAGTCTAGCTGCCTGACCGTGGTACTAATAGGATCAAAAGAACACCAGTAATTTTCTTCAGGTAGCTTTATATACTGTAACAAGACAAGCCTGCCTGTCAGTAGGAAGATAACAGGAATGGATCTAGCTGAACACTGTGAGCAGGACGCACTGTACTAAATGTAAATAGTCTAGCTGCCTGACCGTGGTACTAATAGGATCAAAAGAACACCAGTAGTTTTCTTCAGGTAGCTTTATATACTGTAACAAGACAAGCCTGCCTGTCAGTAGGAAGATAACAGGAACGGATCTAGCTGAACACTGTGAGCAGGACGCACTGCACTAAATGTAAATAGTCTAGCTGCCTGACCGTGGTACTAATAGGATCAAAAGAACACCAGTAATTTTCTTCAGGTAGCTTTATATACTGTAACAAGACAAGCCTGCCTGTCAGTAGGAAGATAACAGGAACGGATCTAGCTGAACACTGTGAGCAGGACGCACTGTACTAAATGTAAATAGTCTAACTGCCTGACCGTGGTACTAATAGGATCAAAAGAACACCAGTAATTTTCTTTAGGTAGCTGTAAATACTGTAACAAGACAAGCCTGCCTGTCAGTAGGAAGATAACAGGAACGGATCTAGCTGAACACTGTGAGCAGGACGCACTGCACTAAATGTAAATAGTCTAGAAGATAACAGGAACGGATCTAGCTAAACTGAATACAGTGTATATATATGCAACACCTGGGATGCATATATATACACAATACACTTTAAGTGCAGCTAACTGACTGACTGTCCTGCCTAATCTAGCTAACTCAAATGAAATGACACTGTCTGTCTCTAAGCACACCGGAACACACTGCACAGGGCCGCCGTGCAGGCGGCCTTATATAGTGTGGGGCGTGTACTAAATCCCCTGAGCCATAATTGGCCAAAGCCTCCTTGGCTTTGGCCAATTACGGCTCTCTGTTCAGGCGGCGCTGTGATTGGCCAAGCATGCGGGTCATAGTGCATGCTTGGCCAATCATCAGCAAGCAATGCACTGCGATGCCGCAGTGAATTATGGGCCGTGACGCGCCACACGAATTTGGCGCGAACGGCCCATATCGTTCGCAATTCGGCGAACGACCGAACAGCCGATGTTCGAGTCGAACATGGGTTCGACTCGAACACGAAGCTCATCCCTAGTAAAGAGCTCTGCCTGATTTTTCCACGTGTGGCCCCAGACTTGGGCTGCTGCCACGATGGGGTACAGCTCGAACAATGACGAAGATCGAGGGAAACCAGGAATCAGGCAGATTTCCGGGAGCCAAGGTCTGGCGAACCAGTGATGGCCAAAAATTGCAGCAAAGCTGGTGGAGGCTGCAGCATCTGTGACTACCTGGGGCGACTGAGCTGATACTGATATGTCATTCCAGTTGAAGAGGAACTCGTCCCACAGCCAAGTCTGCTATTGGACTTGGTCGGGTCTTGCACTCGGGCAAGAAAGACTAAGAGCCTTACGATGAACGACCGCCCCTGAGGAATTGTTCTCATAGCGAAATTGAGCATCCCTATCAAGGACTGCAGCTAAACTCCTGAATGACCAACCTAACACAAGCTAATTTGTCAGAAGGCAGGCTAGGCTGCATAGTGTGCGTATCCAGGACGATGCCTGAGAAACTTATGAAATGTGTTGGGCCTTCCACTATGTGTTCATTGAGATTGTTGAAGACCTCTCTTAGCTTGTCTAGATCTACCGGGGGGGTATGTCTAGGTGTTCGATGAGCAGAAAATCATCCGGATAATGGATAACCCTGTGACACTGGGCCTGGTGTGACAGGTTCAAGTGAGGGATTGGGCGAAAACGTCAGCTTTGTGGGCGAAGTGGCGACAAAAGAGTTCCGTGTCTGTGAGGCTCCAGTCAGAGCTTATCTGGAACTGGGCAAGTCTCGCTGCTGCTTTGGCTGAAAACGACCGATGGTCATAGAAGGCAAAACCTCCATTTTGTAAGCAAGATCTGTCACTGCATGAAGGTGTAAGTCCAGCTCCTCCCTCCTGCTGAGGGTGGCTGAACAAAGTACATCTCTGAACATCCCAAAGCCAGGGCGAACTCAGTGGCTGACAGCTTACGACTGAGGCTGGGGTCTCTCGACTTGACAACCACTGAGACATCCCCCCCAGGCGTATGATTTGTTGTCAGCTAAGTCATGGACTGAGATGAGCAGGGATGCCAATTGATGTCTTTGCCCTCCAATATATCCTCCCCGATGCTGGTCGGGACAAGATGAACGGGGAGGACGATAGGTGCAGAGCCTGGTGTACCTGCAGAAGGAGAAGCTGTCATCGGGACCATGACCAGGTCAGGGAGGGCCATGGGTGGGCGAACTTTCAAAGGTGTGACTCTGGTCTGGACGTCCGAACTGTTGCGGCTAAGGGGGAGACCAAAGAGTGCAGCTGGGCCCCGTGGATGGATTGTAGGGATGCCTGTTGGGCCCAGCTGCAGCTGGGGGTGGGAAGAGGAGCCTGAAAAGCTCTGCCTTCCTGGCCGTAGCAGGAAAGGGAATATCCCTGCGACTCAGCTATGAGTTTGGGGATGTTCCATCCCCTGAGGGACTGCAGGCAGCCGTGCTCTGAGCCGCTTGGGGCGGTAACAGAGGGGCGGGTGTGAAGTCCTCGCTGCCAGAAGACAAAAGGGGGCTGGGTGCTCATATTTAAGAGGAGTCGTAGCCATAGGATAGAGAGCGGAGTGGTAAAGAGAAAACTCAGAGAGGAGGAAAAAGGAAGAAGAACAGAAAAAGGAATGATAGGCATAGACAGGAGCTGACAGAGTTCTGTTGTGCAGAACTTATGTAGAGTGGAAATTTAGAAAACTCAGAAGAGTGCGTGGCGACTGAGGTGGGCCAGGAGGTGACTGGCCAGATAACCGATAGCTCGGGTGCCTGTCTGTGGTGAGCACAAACCTGAAGTCCAGAACCCCAGGGAGTACTGGGGTGAGAAGTAGAAGTCTGGTATGGCCTACGTAGGAATGTTGCCGTCTGTAGGGGGTGACGTGTGCTCGGCCTGCTAACACTTGCACTGCCAGCAAGTCTACTGTTAAGCGACCTTGTCTGCGAGGTGAAGGGTTGACAGATTGGAGACACCTCCCCTCTCTGCGCACACACATTGCGCAATGCGCAGCATCGGGAGTTTTCCTGACTCACTACTACTTTGCAGCACGCATTTACTGTGGATCAATCCAAGGTTTCCTGTCAGACTTAGTCTGGCTTGGATTTTCTTCTTTTTTCCTTTTTCCGTTCCAGATCGCTCCCCCACTTCCGGTTCACTCCCTAACCCGGAAGTGATGTGTGGAACGCAAGTCTGGAACGCACGCCGGTCGGCCATTTTGGCCAATACCGGAAGTGTTGTTTTTTCAACGTGGAGCTGATTTTCATGATCATTGAAGCACCCTATATATATATGAGTGTGGCTACAGTGGGGGTAACCCCCCAGATGACGTCTTTTTGGGACGAAACGCGTCGGGCAGGTCCCCATTGTCGCCACTTTGTCACAGCGCTGTATTATTCTTTGGACTTATACGTGAGTGTATTTCCTTACAGTTATTATTAAAATCTTAAAATCGGATTTACACTATGTGGCCCTTCCTTTCTTTTTTCCACATTAACATCATCACCTAAACCCAATGAATGCTGGTTTGAGGGATCCATCCACGGAGCACTTCAACCCCCCCCTTGGATCCACAGAACCATCTACATTCTTGGGACTCCTCACACCTTCCAGGACCCGGGCACCAGTTGGAGGAATCCAGTAATCTGCGATACCACAGACATCCACAGCCTCTTACCACCCAAGCCTTATCTGACCCAATTCGGCGTATGCCCTGTCGGGTCCACCACATCTGGTAAGCCTTTTTTTCTCTCGGTGGTAGTGAGCTGATCTGCCGTTTTGGGACACTGGATTCACCTGTTTATAATATGTTTACCTAAGGACTAAACATTGTCATCTTTAGTCATAACACTTATATCAGGACTTCCTATCCATGAATGGGTCTTTGTACTGGTGATCCCCTTTACTGTATACCTACTTATTTATGATATGGTTTAGCGCTACACTTTTTGTTGTTTCTTTGCGAGGTGAAGGGTCACCCTTCGAAAACAGAGTGTCATGTATAGACATATGTGGCAGAACTAACGCCTGGAGATCACGTCCAATGATGTATGTGAAGTAACGGTATAGTGAAAGGGTGCTGCAGAATGATGTGAAAGAAAAGCCCATGAACTAGGCCCTGACTGACGCTCTAGTAGCGAGGTCCTGGTTATGATAGAAACTCGGTCGACCAGGAACACCTGCAGTAGGGGTGACATGAGTGCAACAAGATTTCTTTCCTTTTTTTTTTTTTCCTTTTTTATGTGTCCCCCTTGTATGCGACTGGCCCTGGTGAAGATGCAAACATAGCGGGTTTTTTTTACCTGGGAAATAACGTCCAACCTGGTACAGGATGGAACCTGAACTCGACTGACCTGAGGGAGGAAAGACAGACGAAAACGATGAGTGGCTCGTATGAATGCCACTGGAGACGAGTGACCGATTAAGTGCCACTAAAAAATGAAGTGGGCTGTATGAGCACCACTGAGTGTGCTTGCAGCGATTGTAAGGAGTATATGTTGAGATGCATGTTTGCAGTGATTGCAAATGGGTATATGCTGAGATGCGTGTTTTTGCATGATTGCAAGGAGTACATACTGAGATGCGTGTTTTGCAGTGATTGCAAAAATGGGTAAATGCTGAGATGCGTGTTTTGCAGCGATTGCAAGGAGTATATACTGAGATGCGTGTTTTGCAGTGATTGCAAAATGGGTAAATGCTGAGATGCCTTGTTTTGCAGCGATTGCAAGGAGTTTATACTGAG
>JBBDGP010002270.1:0-103078 GCA_037952835.1 Lithobates septentrionalis | reverse complement strand
TATTTAACCCATTGTTAACCCTAGTTGGCCTTAATTAACCCCTTACTTCCCTTAGCTATCCATTTTTAGCAAATTTTTTAATAGTCATTTTTTATTTCCTTTTCGTTCATCTTGTTACTTTTTTCAGTGTCACATACATAACAAAAAAAAAAATCACAGAATTAAACCACCATCTCTCTCTCCCCCCCCCCCCCCCCCATTTTTTTTGCCCATTTGCAAATAACTGCCATACTTGTCCTGTGACAGTGCAGGGGACAAGATCATCCAGTGCCCTGGGCAAAGATGCCAAAGTGCACAGCCCACCTCCCCCCCCCCCCTTCATTCTGTGCGAGCTCATGAGAAGGAAGTGGAGAGAGAGAGCACAGCCCACACCTCCTCCCGGCTCTCTCCTCCTCTCCTTGCTGCTTCCAGCACGGGGCTGACAGAAGTATTGATGCCGCTGTCACTACTCCTGTCAGCCTTATAGTAGAAGCGACTTGCGGCACCCCCCCCCCCCCCCATCCCTACTATACATGCTGCGCCCAGGGCAGCCATCCCTTCTGCCCACCCCTAGTCCCAGACCCGCTTGGTGGCGCCCACATATCATACAATGACGTGTGTGGTAATGCACAATCTTTTCAGATGCCTTTGTGGTTTCCGTGATGAAGCAGCAAAGACCTGCAAAACGCATCGGAATAAACCACTTTATTCTGTAAACATCAACTATTGCCTCTAGTTTATAGGTTTGATAGTTGAAGAGAAACCACCTGAGAGTTGTTTCCCAGAACTCCTACCACATCCCATTGTACAAGTAGTATTAGAGAGAGGATGTTCTTTGGGGATTGTGCAGGTAGGAGTGACAAGGGAGAGCTGAGAGAGTACCAAAGTGTATAGAAAACATCATTGGGTTACTTTGTAATAAAATGTGGATGTTTCCTATACACTTTGGTACTCTCTCAGCTCTCCCTTGTCACTCCTCCCCGCACAATCCCCAAAGGGCAACCTCTCTCTAAAACTAGTTCACCGGTTCGGTGTTTTCTGATTGGACTTATTTATGACCCTGTGAGCTCTGTAATCATATGTACAGTATGTCATAATATGTTGTTTTAGGCCTCATTGTAACCACACAGCTGTTACAGTCCCATAATTAGTATCCGGGGTCCCCCCCCCTTTTCTTCTTTCTCCCTGGTTTTATCAGGGGTGCGGCTGTGTAGATGGATTTTGGCGTATTATTGATATTTGGTAAACTGTCATCATTTTTTCTATTAGCATCATCTTAAAAATGTGACAAATCCTAGAATCCTATGTATACTTTCCATAGAGGAGCCTCTTAGGGATCACACTAGCTGAAATTCCACAGGCTCATCTACAGAGCCATTAGGAAGAGGCGGTAACTACGGCGCCCTCCTCTCTCTCTCTCCCTCCTCTCTCTCTACCCCTCTCCCCATCTCCTCTCTCTCTCTCTCTCTCTCCCCATCTCCCCCTCCTCTCTCTCTACCCCTCTCCCCTTCTCTCCTCTCTCTCTACCCCTCTCCCCTTCTCTCCTCTCTCTCCCCATCTCCTCTCTCTCTACCCCTCTCCCCATCTCCCCCTCCTCTCTCTCTACCCCTCTCCCCTTCTCTCCTCTCTCTCTACCCCTCTCCCCTTCTCTCCTCTCCCTCTACCCCTCTCCCCTTCTCTCCTCTCTCTCCCCATCTCCTCTCTCTCTCTCTCCCCATCTCCTCTCTCTCTACCCCTCTCCCCATCTCCTCTCTCTCTACCCCTCTCCCCATCTCCTCTCTCTCTACCCCTCTCCCCATCTCCTCTCTCTCTACTCCTCTCCCCCTCTCCCCCTCCTCTCTCTCTACCCCTCTCCCCCTCCTCTCTCTCTACCCCTCTCCCCCTCCTCTCTCTCTACCCCTCTCCCCCTCCTCTCTCTCTACCCCTCTCCCCCTCCTCTCTCTCTACCCCTCTCCCCCTCCTCTCTCTCTCTCCCCCTCCTCTCTCTCTCTCCCCCTCCTCTCTCTCTCTCTCTCTCCCCCTCCTCTCTCTCTCTCCCCCTCTCCCCCCCTCCTCTCTCTCCCCCCTCATCTCTCTCCCCCTCCTCTCTCTCTCTCCCCCTCCTCTCTCTCTCTCTCTCTCCCCCTCTCCTCCCCCCTCTCTCTCTGTTTCTCTCTCTCCCCCCCTCTCTCTCTGTTTTTCTCTCTCCACCCCTCCTCTCCCCCCCTCTCTCTCTCCCCCCCTCTCTCTCTCTCTCCCTCTCTCTCTCTCTCCCCCTCTCTCTCTCCCCCTCTCTCTCTCCCCCTCTCTCTCTCCCCCCCTCTCTCTCCCCCCCCCCTCTCTCTCCCCATTCTCTCTCTCTCCCCATTCTCTCTCTCTCCCCATTCTCTCTCTCTCCCCATTCCTTTCCCCCCTCTCCTCTCCCCCCTCTCTCTCCCCCTCTCTCGCTCTGTTTCTCTCTCTCTCCCCCTCCTCTCTCTCTCTCTCTCTCTAATTGATGGACACTTCTTGGTGACACCATTTTCTTCAACAAATATACGCTCCTCCCCCTCCCTGCCCCCACTGATTTCCTGGTAGATCTGTGCACTTCCTCTTTATTCTCCTTTTCAGTGGAATCCTGACAAATATTATTCTGCTGAAACGGTCCTGATTCCTGTGAGTAATATTCTGCTAAACCGATGGACATTTAGCCCAACAATAAAATGACACAAAAAAGTCTAATTGAATATGACGACTTTCCTATGACCTCCTATATCCCCAACACTGGTGTAAAGCTTTAAAGTCTAATCTCAGCCAGAGGTGAAAATTCTTCCTATTAATGTGTTCAATGTAAATAACCAGCCCGCTGATTGTCTGTCCTGGTGGAATTCCATGTGAGCAAAGAGCGAGCGAGAGGGAGGCAAAGAGCGAGCGAGAGGGAGGCAAAGAGCGAGCGAGAGGGAGGCAAAGAGCGAGCGAGAGGGAGGCAAAGAGCAAGCAAGAGGTTAAGAGAGAGAGAGAGAGAGAGTGATGGGTAAGCAAAAGAGAATATTTGGAAAATGAGCAATCAGATTTTGGGATGGATTTCGATCCAGATCTATATACAGTATGGGGTGAGGGGTTTGGTTTTTCCCTGGACTGAGGACCAATTATGGTCCCACTATCCTCATACCTGAGAGCTCCCAGGGCTCCGCTGTCTTTCTATGGCAGAGTTTGTACATTTGTTGTATTATCTGGTCCTCCATCCTCACAGATTCAATTTACACAGCAGGCCGGCATCTTGGCAGCCCTCTAAGTGTGGTATGGGCGAGTGCCCAGTCAGAGCGGCTTTGCCCTGAGACTGAAATACGACAATCATTTACCAGGGAACACCAATGGGATGCAGCATGCCAGTCATCACAGGCACAGATTGGGCTCCTGCCACGATGGGCCAGTAACCTTATAGGAAATACATATCAGGGATTTGTTATCAGTCTCACAAACATCTTTACGTGTCCCCAAAACATCGAGTGTATGGATGTCTATACCCCATCGTGTCTCATTTATTTGGTGGGTACTAAAGAAGGAGATCTGAGGACCTTTGAGTATCCAGCTTCTCTGCAGACCACCGAGCAGTCAGACATTCCCAGCAGTGCCAAGTTTCCGCTAATGTCACCAAAATAGGCACAATCGTCTCCATTTTCACTGGTGACACCAAGCTAGCTCAGATGACCATTAGCCAAGTGATGGGTTTAAATGCGTCAAAAGAAGTGGACTCTCCAACTTTGAGGTCATCAAGAAAGTTCCTACTCAATCCATGTCACTGAGCAGTCAAGCACTCCCAGCATGGCACAGCGCTTCGTGCATAACACCAGAACTGGCGCAATCGCCTCCATTGTTCATTGGTGTTAATGAGTTGGCTCAGGTGGCCATTAGTGGCGGTTTCCGTGGGGGGCACTCTGTGGGTTTGATTGCACCAAGGAGCAATTTAAAAAAAAAGTTTTTTCCTTAGACATATATTAACAGCTGTATAGTTATTTTTTGTGCTGCCTCCTCAGAAAAAGGAAGCTAAAAACTCACTTTGGCGTTCTACGAGTCGCCAGAACTTGTGTCAGTTCCAGTCAAGCCAACAAAAACGAACGAAAAAATAAAAAAAATGAAGAAAAAGCTTTAACCAAAAAAAAAAAAAAAAAAAAAAGGTACTCGAGACTTAGACGACTTCTGGTTTACAGGCGCGTTAAATGAAATGCGTAGTTAAAGCGACCGCACCTAACGCATTAACGGCGTCTGAAGTGCGACGAGAAGCCATAAAATCTACAGGAACCATAAAATATAATTACCGCCACAGCGGGGGGAGGCAAGCAGGAGACATTTCCGCAGCGCCGTTGCGTGCCATGTAAATAACCCGTTCTGCGCATCCCATAAACGCGTTACATCCAGTTATCGGCAGCCGGATAATTGTGAGCCGCTCGTTACCTGACGTGCCGCTGTTTTATGCTGCGATTATCGCAATTTCAGCGAAAAAAAAAGCACATACCCAGCCCGGTTTTATGGACGGAAATTGATGTGATTTTATGCAGATTGCCGCCTGAGTGATGAGAGAAATAAAAGGCGGATTACGCGGATAAGTAATCTGTGCCGGCAGAACATCATTTCATACAGGAGAAATGAGCGAATCGCCCATCGCCTACTTAGGAAAGCCACCGGCTGCGATCGTTACGAGGAGCACTAACCGTGCCATTAGACTAAGTGCTCCTCGTACCGTTCATCGCCACAGAAAGGGAGATCTGTGTGGGAATAAAAAAAAAGGTATAAAAAGAATTCTGTTCAGACAAAACCCCCATGAGCTCTATAGAGGACATACAACCAATACAGATCAATCGGCCTTTTTTTTAATCTGCTGGGGAATTTATAGCTCTGACATTTCTTCCTATGCGAGAATAAACTGCACTCTAGATTGTAAGCTCTTGTGGTCGGAGAGCAGTATTTCCTCTTATGAGGTCAGATAATATTGCATTCTATATAGACTTATCTACACACTCCAACTGAAACATTGTAAACCTTTGGCTGCTATTAGTTACTTCTGAATCTTTTATACTGTGATCAGTTACATTGTATACAAGCAGTATAGAAGTCACCATTAAAGGGCCAATCCACTGATACCTCATCTTCAGGCCCCCATTCCCACCTGACAGCATCAGGAACGCGTTTTTTTGTGCGTTTTTCACACATTAAGACACATCACGCCCATTCGCTACTCTCGACAAATGCCCCAAAGTAGTTCCGGAACCTTTATACGGTCATGGAGCATTATTTTTTTTTTTCAGTGCGCGTTTTGCCAGGTCTGCCACCTGTGATTGGGGTACCATTAACAATTAATAGCTCACGATTGCAGCACTTTTCCCAAACTTGTGGCAAAAATAGGATTTTTGTACTCGCCGTATAATCTATTTTTCTGAGTCCATTGACTGACACAGAGCTCCATTGACTACGTACAGACCGGCCGCCGTCGTTATACGTCGGTACTTTGACGTAGAATGGCAGCAGATGGCTCCCATAACCCCGGTATTTTCTTCAACGGCGGGCGGTCCTCTTTCAGATAAAAGTGGTCTCCACAGCAAATTCACCGCGAGATCACTTTCATCGGCGGCGGTTGAGGTTCCCCCCCCCCCCTCTCCTGTCATGCTCCGGACGTCTCCGCAGCTTACCGTAGCTGTTGGTAGCGGCGGAGACAATCCGATCCTTTCCCCTCAGTAGCATAGAGCGGAGTGAGGGAAAGACGGCCCCCCACTCGGCTTCATAACATTGGATGACGGAAGCGATGTCAAGCAACACTTGCGCCCAATGGTCTTAAAGGGGACTTTAAAAAAAAAAAAAAAAGACTTTTATTTATTTATTTTTAAATTGCGTTCAAGTGTAAATATGAGATCTGAAGTCTTCTTGACCCCCAGATCTCACATTAAAGAGGTCCTGTCATGCTTTTTTTCTATTATAAGGGATGTTTAAATTCCTTGTAATAGGTAAAGTGACCCAAACATTTTTTTTAAAGGGAAAGTGTAAAAATAAAAAGTAAAATAAAAATAAAATAAATAAGAAAAAAAAATTCAAAGTGCCCCGTCGAGCTCCCGCGCAGAAGCAAACGCATACGCAAAAGGCGCCCGCATATGAAAACTGTGTTCAAACCACACATCGCCGCAATCGTTAGAGTGAGAGCAATAACTCTAGCAAAAGACCTTCTCTGTAAACGCAAAAAAAGGTAACCTGTAAAAATTTTTAAACGTCGCCTATGGAGATTTTTTTTAAGGGTCAAAGTTTGTCGCCATTCCATGAGCGGGTGTAATTTTGAAGCGTGACGTAAGTCGCGCCCGCATATGTAAACAGTGTTCAAACTACACATGTTAGGTATCACCGCGATCATTAGAGCGAGAGCAATAATTCTAGCCCTCCTCCGTAACTCAAAACTGGTAAACCTGTAAAAAAATTTAAACGTCACCTATGGAGATTTATAAGGGTCAAAGTTTGTCGCCATTCCACGAGCGGGCGCAAATTTGAAGCGTCACATGTTGGGTATCAACTTACTTGGCGTAACATTATCTTTCACAATATAAAAAAAAATTGGGCTAACTTTACTGTTGTCTTATTTTTTACTTCAAAGAAAGTTATTTTTTCCACAAAAAAAAAAAAAAAGAGCCTGGAAGACCGCTGCGCAAATACGGTGTGACAAAGTATTGCAACGACAGCCATTTTATTCTCTAGGGTGTCTGAAAAAAATATATATATAATGTTCGGGGGTTCCAAGTAATTTTCTAGCAAAAAAAAAAATTATTTTAACTTGTAAGCAACAAGTTTAAAAAATAGGCCCGGTCCTTAAGTGGTTAATCTGGACTATCAGTTATATCGCCCTCTGCAGGAGTAGGACCAGGCAGAACAAATAAACTTGGCCACGCCCATGGGCCATCCTCAGCTGGTATATAACCCCCCCCCCCCCTGCTATAGGCATTCAGATTAGTAGCAAGGGGTATTAGAAGTATCAAAACTGCATAGAGGGGTGGGTGCTGTGCCCGTCGATGAACTCAGAGAAATGGATTTTATGGCGAGTACAAAAATCCTTTATTCTCTATAGTTCATCGCCGGACACATCGCTCCATTAATCTTGGCTATAGGGACATCCAAAAGCAGCACAAAAAGGAAAAAATGGAGGGGTGGGGAAATAAACTGAATACCTATAGCGGGGGGGGGGGGGGTTATATACCAGCTGAGGACGGCCCATGGGCGTAGCCAAGTTTTTGGTTATGCTTAGTCCTACTCCTGCAGAGGGCGGTATAACCGACAGTCAAGAATAATGGAGCGTGGTGTTTGTTGATGAACTAAAGACAAATGCAGGTTTGTGCTTAGTTGCAAGTTTAGGAAACGCAGCCTTGGGGGGAGATGCCCAAAATTCCAACCGCCATACAGTTTATCCCACCTCTATGGGTGTCTATGGTGTTCCCGCTCCACCTTGGGGCGCCCCCACATTGTCTGCTACATTACCCATAATGCAACATAATTGTACAAATCCAGTGAAGACCCTCATAATGGACACAGAGATGGGAACAGAAAGGAGATCATCATTTCACCGATACGCATGAGTGAAATCTGGATTTTTTTTTTTATCTTTGTCAACATTTCGGGAAAAATCAAGACATTTCAGGCTTTTAATGGCTCCTGAGTGTAAGGGAAGCTCCTTTGACACTATAAAGCAGGGATATGCAATTAGCGGAACTCCAGCTGTTGCAAAACTACAAGTCCTATCATGCCTCTGCCTCTGGGTGTCATGTTTGTGGCTGTCAGTCTTGCTATGCCTCATGGGACTTGTAGTTCTGCAACAGCTGGAGGTCCACTAATTGCATATCCCTGTTATAAGGGGGTTCTTCATGCCAAAAGGCTCTCAATCATGCGGCCACTGTGATCGGCTGTTCTCCCAATTGTAAGGCTTCATTCATGAAGACATACCTATATATATATATATATATATATATATATATATATATATACCTAAGTGAGGGGCTGTCTCTGCCCGCACAGGTTTTCCCTGCATCTGGTCCAATTCCGCATCTACTGGGATGCAGCGGCTGCACTGACGAGGCTGCTAGGTCCAATGTTGTGCGGAGAACGGGATCATTCTGTGACGCCCCCCCCCCCCAGCACTGTGACTGAGCGGTCCTGGGGGCACACAGAGTGGGCATGTTGCCAACACAAAACAGCACTGCTTGCTGTATTCATATATATGGCAGCACAGGGTTACAGCCCACCGGTGTAATGCCACACATGCGTCTGGCTGCCAGCAACAGGTTAAACTAGGCAGGACCTATTTCTTGTGCCGAGAAAAGCAAACCCTGGTCCCAACCTTAGTTCTAGAGCTTTGTTTATAAACAAAGTCACGTGACCACCATACTTGTACTGTCATGGTCACCACCACATGCCTGCTTTTTTTTTTTTCTTCCTTTTTTTAGTACTCTATGCTTTAAAGGGGAACTTTTGTTTCCCGCCTAACTTGTGGAAGCTGGGCGTTCACTTTGACAAAAGTGAACTGCTTGCAGACCAGCCGCTGTCACTATACTGCGGCAGGTTTGCACGGCTGCATGAATCACCGTAGGTGTGCGTCAGACACTTTAATCGCTTCAATACCGAGGAATTTTCACCCCCTTCCTGCCCAGACCAATCTTTGGTTTTCAGCCCTGTCGCACTTTGAATGACAATTGCGCCGTCATGCTATACTGTACTCATATGAAATTTTTATGTGTTTTTTTCCCCAACAAATAGAGATTTCTTTTGGTGGTATTTAATCATCTCTGCAGTTTTTATTTTTTGCGCTATAAACAAAAGAAGAGCGACAATTTTGAAAAAACTCATTATTTTTTACTTTTTGCTATAATAAATATCCCAATTTAAAAAAAAAAAAAAAAAAAAAAAACAACTTTTCTTCCTCAGTTTAGGCTATGTATTCTTCTACATATTTTTGTTTAAAAAAAATAAAATAAATCGCAATAAGCGTATATTGATTGGTTTGCGCAAAAGTTATAACGTCTACAAAATTCGGGATTTATGGCATTATTTATTTATTTTTTCCTAGCAATGGCGGCGATCTGCAATTTTTTTCATCAGAACAGACACTTTTGACACATTTTTGTAACCATTTACATTTATACAGCGATCCGTGCCATAAAATTGCACTGATTACTGTGTAAATGTGACTGGCAGGGAAGGGGTTAACACTAGGGGGCGATCGAGGGGTTAATTATGTTTCCTAGGGAGTGATTCTAACTGTAGGGGGTGGGGACTCAAAAGGGGAGGAGACCAATCGGTGTTCCTCTGTACTGGGAACACACCATCTGTCTCCCCTCACCTGATAGGACGTGGATCTGTGTGTTTAAACACAGATCCACGGTCCTGCTGTCTTCACGGGCAATCGCGGGTGCCTGGCGGACATCACGGCCACCGGCGCACGCGCACCGGCTCCAGAGCAACGCGACGTGCGCGCGCCCCCTAGATGGCCAGGAAGCCCAGGACGCCATATGATGCCCGCCCAGGATGGGAGATCCCCCCTGCGGACGTCATATTACTATAGTCGGGTAATGAAGTGGTTAAGAGCTCTAAGGGGTGCGCACCACGCTGGAGCCGATGCGCGTGGCCGTGATGTCCGTCGGCGACCCGCGATCGCTCCTCAGAGAGCCAGGACCAGGATCTGTCAATGTAAACAGATAGATCCCCGTTCTACCAGGGGAAGTAGAGAGATCGTCTGTTCCTAGTGATCAGGAACAACAATCTCTCTCCTCCTCCAGTCAGTCCCACCCCCCCCCCACAGTTAGAAACACCTCCCAGGGAACACAGTTAACCCCTTGATCGCCCCCCTAGTGTTAACCCCGATCCCTGCCAGTGATATTTATACAGTAATCAGTGGCTATTTTTACCTTTGATCGCTGTATAAAGGTCAATGGTCCCCCAAAAAAGTGTCAATAGTGTACGATCTGTCCGCCACAATGTCGCAGTCCCGCTAAAAATCGTATGATCACCGCCATTACAAGTAAAAAAAAAAATTATAATAAAAATGTCATAAATATATCCCCTGTTTTGTAGACGCTATAACTTTTGCACAAACCAATCAATATACGACTATTGTGATTTTTATTTCTGACACGCAGGACTTACATGTGCTGGGAGGAGTTGGAGAACATCTGGGAATACTGGGGGGCGGCGTCTTCGGGGCCGTGGGGGGCCGCGTGGCTCAGGACCATGAGTACCGGCCGGTGAGGATACATCTTCTTTGAGGTGCGGAAGAAGCTCATGCTGTTGTTGGTGATGAGGTCCGTCAAGTAATCCTGTGGGGAGAACAACGGCAGATCATAAGTCTGAAACCTCTGACTGCTTCCTGAACTCTGCTGACACGTTCACCTCACTACCACATAGGAGCTCAGAGAGGCCACCGCAGTCTGGCTGCATCTAAAACACTCAAAGTACATTCTCAGCAATGTGTCAGTGTAACTTTTACAGGTATTTGTTACTTCTCACACAGAGAACAGTACTCCTCTTGACAATACCTTTATCAACTCTTCTCCTCAGAAGGACGGAGCCATCTTTGTTCAGGAATCATCCAGGTACACCAGGGGTAGGCAACCTGGGGCCCTCCAGCTGCTGTAGAACTACATTTCCCATGAGGCATTACAAGGATCTTTGACACCCTAGGCGAAACCTAATTTTGCCCCCCCTCGGCTCCGCCCACTTTGCCCAGCCCATGTATACCCCACCTTTTTAATGAAGCGCCCATCAAATGCAGCCTCACCAGCGCCCAACAAATGCAGCCACACCAGCGCCCAACAAATGCAGCCACACCAGCGCCCAACAAATGCAGCCACACCAGCGCCCAACAAATGCAGCCACACCAGCGCCCACCAAATGCAGCCACACCAGCGCCCACCAAATGCAGCCACACCAGCGCCCACCAAATGCAGCCACACCAGCGCCCATCAAATGCAGCCACACCAGCGCCCATCAAATGCAGCCTCACCAGCGCCCATCAAATGCAGCCTCACCAGCGCCCATCAAATGCAGCCTCACCAGCGCTCAACAAATGCAGCCTCACCAGCACTCATCAAATGCAGCCTCACCAGCGCCCAACAAATGCAGCCACACCAGCGCCCATCAAATGCAGCCACACCAGCACTCATCAAATGCATCCTACCAGCACCCATCAAATGCAGCCTCACCAGCACCCATCAAATGCAGCCACACCAGCGCCCACCAATGCAGCCTCACCAGCGCCCAGCAATGCAGCCTCACCACTGCCCATCAAATGCAGCCTCACCAGCACCCATCAAATGCATCCTACCAGCACCCATCAAATGCAGCCTCACCAGCACCCATCAAATGCAGCCACACCAGCTCCCACCAATGCAGCCTCACCAGCGCCCACCAATGCAGCCTCACCACTGCCCATCAAAGGCAGCCTCACCAGCGCCCATCAAATGCAGCCTCACCAGTGCCCATCAATAAATGTTTGCTTCCATTCGGGAGTCGGGACACTGACACAGTCCTCTGCAGACAGCCGCCGCTCCATTCGCACATATTGTCAGAGGCGCGGCAGCGGCTGTCTGCTGATGCTGAGACTTAGTTGCATGCTGCAGAGAGAAGAGAGTAGGAACACCAGTGGCCGGGCTCCCTAGGCCGCAGTGTGCCCTAGACGGATGCCTAGTTTGCCTAGTGGTAGCACCGGCCCTGGCTGGCAGTTACAATTACTCCCGGAGGCACGATGGGACTTGTAGTTCTGCAAGTTGGAGGGCCCCAGGCTGCCTACCCCTCAGAGATGGCTGTGTCATGCTGCAGCCTCTCACCTTCTAACTTAACCACAATGTTGCAACCTCTCACGTTGTGATTTGCTACAAACTTACAATGTTGCAATCTGATCACTGGGGGGGGGAAGAGAGACAGAGGAAATGCTTCCACCTGCCCGCAGCAGAATAACTGCATCATCTCAGCCCCAGCAAAGTCAGTGACTGGAGCTGAAGGGTGACTTTTTATTGATAAAAAGGGGAGCTTGTCTGAAAATGACTACTCATGAAATACGGAATGGGGACTTTTAGGGTGCCAGACCCATTACTGGGAGGGCTTCAGATTCACAATAGTTTCCTTAATATTGTATTGGATATATTTTTATTTTAGATCTTCATTGTGGTGATTTGGCCCTCCTATGACACACTGATATCCTTTTGATAGTAATTTTTGAGCCCCTATATGGATACATACTTACCTGGTGGCGTCTGCGGGGTAATAAGAGCAGTCCATCAAGATTCATTGTAACTTTGTTGCAATATAATAATGTATGAAATGTAAACCGGGTCATACGGCCCCATTTGATGTTGTTTCTAAATGTGTATTTTCCTTTTGTCTACAGTGAACATTCTGTACAGTAAAATAAAAATCTCTCCTGAAGAAGCCATTTTATGGCGAAACACGTTGAGCAATTATCTCTGTACTGTATACCTGGATCGCATGCGATCTTGAAATTTTTTTTTTTAACAAAAAAAAAAAAAAAGTATCTTTTTAATGTATCCAATAAAATGTTATATGAATTTTAAAACCTGATGTAGTATATTATCTGTGTCTGGCACCCGGAAAGTCCCCATTTCATGTGTATTCCCTAGTTTTCGGGATGCGGTGCCTTGCTCCCCCCACTCCTCTGGCCGACAAATACAATTTCTGAAAAATATTACTGCATATTGTGAGACGTCACAAATGTATTGATCGAGACTCGACGGGTCCACTTTAAGATGGAACGGGTGTAATATTGCTCAACGTTTCCCGGTGAGAATTAGCCCTCCACACTCTATACATGAAATCCGCAGCACAGAACGATGTTATTGTGCTCGGCCTTGTTTTGAAGGAGAAGCTCAGCTTAGGGGGGGGGGGGGGGGGGGGTGTAATATTATCCCAGAGGGAGCGATCGTTCACGTGTTAAATAAGAGCCGGGACCTTTCAGGCGAATTCGCAGTCACCTAATCAATAGCATTTAATTCTTTTATCTTCACCTGACATAAGTGTCAGAGGAGCGGACAGGAGAATGCAGCGATCAGACACAGAAATCCGCCGATCGCCCTCCCCAAAGGGCCCGAATATCTGGAAATGATCTGAGACAACCGCTGTGTACAGAACAGAAAAAAAAAAAGAAAAAGAAAGAAAGAGAGAGAGAAAGAGGCTCCTTTCAGCGTCTGATGTGAAAAACACGGGCGATCGATAGCGGCTTCTGCTCAAAGCAGGAGAGTAATTAGGAGAGAGTGTGTTATAGATGTGCCAGCGGAGAGCAGAGCTCTCACCATAACCCGGGACACTTCAAGAGCCAGTCATGTTAATGGGAGATGTCCCCCGGAAAAAGAGAAGTTGTGTGGCAGTTCTCATTAACCCCTTTATGACCACCTAATAAGCACACACACTATATTACCAAAAGTATTGGGACGCCTGCCTTTACACACACATGATCTTTAATGGCATCCCAGGCTTAGTCCGTAGGGTTCAATATTGAGTTGGCTCCGCCCTTTGCAGCTATAACAGCTTCATCTGTTCTGGGAAGGCCATCCACAAGGTATAGGAGGGATGTCTATAGGAATGTTTGACCATTCTTCCAGAAGAGCATTGCATTTGTGAGGTCAGGCACTGATGTTGGATGAGAAGGCCTGGCTCACAGTCTCCACTCTAATTCATCCCAAAGGTGTTCTATCTGGTTGAGTTCAGGACTCTGTGCAGGCCAGTCAAGTTCCTCTACCCCAAACTGGCTCATCTATGTCTTTATGGACCTTGCTTTGTGCACTGGTGGGCAGTCATGTTGGAACAGGAAGGGGTCATCCCCAAACGCTGATGAAGTCCCGCCCACGGACGTAACGCGTACGGGGGCCAGGAGCGCATGACGTCACCCGCGGCCATCGGCTTGTTACGATCACACGCTGTCTAGCCGGCACTCGGGTCTGAGTGCCGGTCTCTGTAAGTGCATTGTTTTATATTTTTAATTTAATAAAGTATACACAGAGAGCACTATGTGTTGCTATTCTTATATTCCATATACAACATTTCCTGTGTAACTCGATGAGAACTCTGAAAACGAAGCTGCTATCATCTGGATTGGCTGACCTATTGTATGCTATTTATGCTGTATGACCTGTTTCAGGTCGAATATCTCAGGTGAGGGGCCATCCATGTGTGGTGGAGGGATTACAGCCACTTTATATTCATCCCCTGTCGTTTTGAGTATCCACTTGTGGTTCCTGTTGCTTACTTCACCTGTTTTATCTGATTTATCATTTTAAGGACTTTTTATATTTGCGCAGCACTACTTTTTGCTTTATGTTATTGAGGTGTTGTTGAATTTGCCTTAGTGTCTGCTTGCATTTATTTTCTGTGAGTTGTCCTATTGATTAGTCAGCGCTGAATTTATTCTTATTAGTTTTTCATCCCCAAACTGTTCCCACAAAGTTGGGAGCGTGAAATTGTCCAAAATGTCTTGGTATGCTGACGCCTTAAGAGTTCCCTTCACTGGAACTAAGGGGCCAAACCCATCCTCCTGAAAAACAACCCCACACCATAATCCCCCCTCCACCAAATGGTTTGGACCAGTGCACAAAGCAAGGTCCATAACGACATGGATGAGCGAGTTTGGGGTGGAGGAGCTTGACTGGCCTGCACAGAGTCCTGACCTCAACCCGATAGAACACCTTTGGTATAATTAAGAGTGGAGACTGCGAGCCAGGCCTTCTCATCCAACATCAGTGCCTGACCTCACAAATGCTCTTCTGGAAGAATGGTCAAACATTCCCATAGGCACCCTCCTAAACCTTGTGGACGGCCTTCCCAGAAGAGTTGAATCTGTTATAGCTGCAAAGGGCGGAGCCAACTCAATATTGAACCCTACGGACGAAGACTGGGATGTCATTAAAGTCCATGTGTGTCTGTAAAGGCAGGCGTCCCAATATTTTTGGTAATATAGTGTATGTGTCGCTGGGCAGCCGATGTTTCTGTGCCAAGAGAACTTTTTAAAAGGGACACCGGGGTGGAATAAAAAGGGGTGAGGGGCACCCTGTACCCCCAGCGTCTTCACACCATTTTTGTTTGCCCACTGAAATCAATAGAAACGCATCTCAACAAATGTGTTACGATGTCGGTCATTGTACATTATCCGGGGGAACGCAGACCGAGCACTAAACCTAATGACAGGGGTGCTGGATGGTCTACTGATGCTGGCTGCTGGGGATCTATTGTTACGGGGCTGTTGTCTATTGTTGCTGGGAGGGGGTCTATTGTTGCTGGGAGGGGGTCTATTGTTGCTGGGAGGGGGTCTATTGTTGCTGGGAGGGGGTCTATTGTTGCTGGGAGGGGGTCTATTGTTGCTGGGAGGGGGTCTATTGTTGCTGGGAGGGGGTCTATTGTTGCTGGGAGGGGGTCTATTGTTGCTGGGAGGGGGTCTATTGTTGCTGGGAGGGGGTCTATTGTTGCTGGGAGGGGGTCTATTGTTGCTTGGAGGGGTCTATTGTTGCTTGGAGGGGTCTATTGTTGCTGGGAGGGGTCTATTGTTGCTGGGAGGGGTCTATTGTTGCTGGGAGGGGGTCTATTGTTGCTGGGAGGGGGTCTATTGTTGCTGGGAGGGGGTCTATTGTTGCTGGGAGGGGTCTATTGTTGCTGGGAGGGGGTCTATTGTTGCTGGGAGGGGGTCTATTGTTGCTGGGAGGGGTCTATTGTTGCTGGGAGGGGTCTATTGTTGCTGGGAGGGGGTCTATTATTGCTGGGAGGGGGTCTATTGTTGCTGGGAGGGGGTCTATTGTTGCTGGGAGGGGGTCTATTGTTGCTGGGAGGGGTCTATTGTTGCTGGGAGGGGTCTATTGTTGCTGGGAGGGGTCTATTGTTGCTGGGAGGGGGTCTATTGTTGCTGGGAGGGGTCTATTGTTGCTGGGAGGGGTCTATTGTTGCTGGGAGGGGTCTATTGTTGCTGGCTGCCATGGATCTATTGTTACGGGGGGGGTCTATTGTTGCTGTGAGGGAAATACTGTTGAGGGAGGGGTCTAATCTAGCTGGCTGCTGGGAGATCTCAATGTTGCTAGTAGGGGGTCTATGTTGCTGGTGGAATTTACTGTTGCTGGGGGGGGATCTATTGTTCATGGAGGGGTCTGTTGCTGTCTGCAGAGGACCCATTGTTACGGGGGGGGGGGAATCCTATTGAGAGAGGGGTCTATTTTTGCTGGGAGGGAAATCCTATTGAGAGAGGGGTCTATTTTTGCTGGGAGGGAAATCCTATTGAGAGAGGGGTCTATTTTTGCTGGAAGGGAGATACTATTGAGGGAGGAGTCTATTCATGCTGGCTGCTGGAGATATTAATGTTACTATTGGGGTCTATGTTTCTGGTGAAATTTACTGTTGCGGGGGGGGGGGGGGGGGGGGGGGGGGGGGGGGTCTATTGTTGCTGTCTGCAGGGGATCCATTGTTACGGAGGTCTATTGTTGCTGTGGGGGGGAATCCTATTGAGGGAGGGGTCTATTGTTGCTGGGAGGGAAATCCTATTGAGGGAGGGGTCTATTCTTGCTGGCTGCTGGGGAATTTTTGTTACGGTGGGTGGGGTCTATTTTTGCTCGTAGGGAAATCCTATTGAGGGAGGGGTTTATTGTTGCCTCTTGGGGAATTTTTGTTACGGTGTATGGGGGGGGGGGGTCTATTGTTACTGGGAGGGAAATACTTTTTAGGGAGGAATCTATTCTTGCTGGCTGGTGGGAGATCTAAATGTTGCTATTGGGGTCTGTGACGGGAGGGCCCGTGGAACTCAGAATCCCTTGGAAAGTAGGGGATGCCCTTGTTTCAGCTCCCCATACACCTCTTATGTCTAAGTCACCCTGTGCTATACTGGCACAGGGTGAGTGAGAAAATATATCTTGGACTACTTAAAATGGGACAGTAATATTTGTCCACAATATCTCCCAAGATGTATGTAGAGACTATGATTTGTTTGTTTGATTCTGAACTCAACATGTTAATTGAGTGAGCTGATCACATTAGCCTGCAGGACTGGCTAGGAGACGAACAGTTGATGACTAGGCTGAGGAGGGGGAGATTGTTGTTTGTATTGTTAATTGTAATTAGCTCCTGCTATTGTGTTTATACTACTGTGTGAAGCTCGGTGCCCACAAGTCTGTCCTACAGGTCATGTCTCTGAGTCATCTGGTCTGGGTAAATTTTGTAGTAAATTAGCTCATGTTAATTAGGTTAGCTTTGAGTCATCCTGCTGTATAAATTTGTGTGAGATCTCAAATAAAGAGTTAGTCCTGATGTACTCCAAGACTGGTGGTGTCTAGTTCTTGGGGGTTCATATAGCCAGATCCATTGGACTCGTGTTCCAGAGCTTGGGAAGCGGTATACTGACGGAAGCACTCAAGCGGAGTGTGGGACGTTCCGTGACAGGGTCTATGTTGCTGGCGGAGTTTACTGTTGCTGGGGGGGGTCTATTGTTGCTGTCTGCAGGGGACCCATTGTTATGGGGGTCTATTGTTGCTGAGGGGGGAATCCTATTGAGGGAGGGGTCTAATCTTGCTGGCTGCTGGGAGATCTATTGTTGCTAGTTGGGGTCTATGTTGCTGGGGGGGGGGGGCTATTGTTGATGGAGAGGTCTGTTGTAATCTTGTAGGGGATCCATTTCACCCCTCTTCTTTCTATCATTAAAATTCCATACAAATGACTTAGAAAGGGGCGGAACCAAGGGGGAGGTGCATAGGGGGGCGGAGACAAGGGTAATTCAGAAGGGGGGAGTCCCTGCACCTATCCCACGAGAAAAAAAGCCCCGATCATGACACACGTCAATGCGGGTTATGTTGCATGCCGTCATGCAAGTATAAAGTGCGTTGAAAATGTGTAACAACGCGCTTTGACAATGCGTTTTTATATGTTCCCTCAACTTCAATGGAAATTGAATTGGAGGAAAATGAGTAGGTGTGAATCCAGCCTCAATTCATTCCTTGCTGCTTTATTACCCAATCACAGGTAAGGGGCGGGTACTAGACCAAATCATGTGGTCAGCAGGGAGGTCAGTCCCAAAAACAGCTGAACAGCCGACAAAATGGACTGGAATAATGATTGTGTTACGATTAATAATACAAATGTAACAAATGTCATCTCTATACAATGTAATGTCATCTCTATACAATGTAATGTCATCTCTATACAATGTAATGTCATCTCTATACAATGTAATGTCATCTCTATACAATGTAATGTCATCTCTATACAATGTAACAAATGTCATCTCTATACAATGTAACAAATGTCATCTCTATACAATGTAATGTCATCTCTATACAATGTAATGTCATCTCTATACAATGTAACAAATGTCATCTCTATACAATGTAACAAATGTCATCTCTATACAATGTAATGTCATCTCTATACAATGTAATGTCATCTCTATACAATGTAACAAATGTCATCTCTATACAATGTAATGTCATCTCTATACAATGTAATGTCATCTCTATACAATGTAACAAATGTCATCTCTATACAATGACACACATAGTAACAAGTACAGAGACTTGGGAGGCTCCTCCCATCACTCCTGACCCGGACCGCACACATCGGTAACCTCACACCAGATGGCGCGGTGCCACGCTTTCCACTTGGCTGTGGCGCGGGGCCACCGGGTGACGAATTTGGCTCACCTTGCCGTAGTCCGCCCCGTGCTTCTCCTTGACTCCGTTGCGGCACAGCGTGTAGTTGTAAAAACGAGAGTTCTTCACCAGGCCGACCCACTCCTTCCAGCCCGGGGGCACGTACGAGCCGTTGTACTCATTCAGGTACTTGCCAAAGAAAGCTGGAAGACAGGAGAGGGAAAAATTAGATCACGGGGGGGGGGGGGGGGGGGGGTCGCCGCCAATGGGCGCAGATTGTCCTCCGCTTCTCTGTGTGTGTGGCCGGCACAGCTGCAGGGGATTCTGGGAAAGGCTCAGAGTGAGCCTCTGTAAATGGGGGTAGCTGGTCAGGGACCATAGACCTTACAATCTGATTGTATTATGTCCTTTAAGAGTGCTATACACTGTACAATCTCACTATACAATCTCCATTAGATCTCACATGTATTGCAGAATTTCAATAAGATTTCATCTGAATGAATTGGATTCTTCAGGTTTGAACTCATAGGACAGTTCTGGTAAATCTCAAAGGTACACTAAATATCCCATTGTACATTTTGGGGGGGGGGGGGGGGGGCAGCAAACAATGCATGTCACCCCCCCCCAGGTTGGTCACCAGCCCCGCACTTAACCCCATTTAGGTTGTGGGCGACTTCCCGTGTCTGCTCCTCCTCGGCATCACGGTGGCTTCTGCCGTGCGCCTCCTCCCTCCCTCCTCCTCCTAGGCGGCCAATATGATCGCTTCTCCTCTCGGCCAATCTCAGGACCTGCTTCCTGATTGGCTAGGAGGAGAATCAGGAAGACAATAGTGAATTCACTATGGTCACACAACTGGGTGGGCTCAGAGTGCAATGCTCTGTGCCCCGAGCCCACCACTCTTTTGCAGCCAATTAGCGTCTCAGGCTCTAATCACGTGCTTAAAAAAACCCAAAAAAAAACACCCCATTGGAATCCATGCGTCCGGCACTCTGCATGTGGATTAGGGGGCGAGGCGCATGGATTGGGGGGGCAGCACCCCTGTGCCCCGTATGGATGGACCAACATTGGTACAATCTCCTTTAGATCTACCATCAATTGATGTAGTGCAAAGGCCTGAATCAATGTAATGGAATGCATTCATCACTGGGGGGGGGGGGGGGAGTGATCATGCATGCCGGCACCCCCATCTCTGGGGACCAGAGGGAATCGCTCATCTCTTAGTGGTGCATTCCATTACATGTCACAATGAAAGGGGGAGACACTGACGTGACCCGGGGGGGGGGGGGGGGAGACTTTGATAATACTGGGGGGGAGAGAGACTGACATGATGGGGGGGGGGGCAGAGACTCCGATGTTACGGGGGAGGCAGATACTCTGACGTGACGGGGGGGGGAGACTCTGACGTGACGTGACGGGGGGGATCTGATGTATCGGGGGGAATCTGACGTGACGGGGGGAATCTGATGTGACGGGGGGGGGATCTGACGTGACGGGGGGGGATCTGACGTGACGGGGGGGGGGATCTGACGTGACGAGGGGGGGGGATCTGACGTGACGGGGGGGGGGAATCTGACGTGACGGGGGGGGGGAATCTGACGTGACGGGGGGGGAATCTGACGTGACGGGGGGGGAATCTGACGTGACGGGGGGGGGAATCTGACGTGACGGGGGGGGGAATCTGACGTGACGGGGGGGGGGGGGGAATCTGACGTGACGGGGGGGGGGAATCTGACGTGACGGGGGGGGGGAATCTGAAGTGACGGGGGGGGGGAATCTGAAGTGACGAGGGGGGGGGATCTGACGTGACGAGGGGGGGGGAATCTGACGTGACGAGGGGGGGGAATCTGACGTGACGTGGGGGGGGAGAATCTGACGTGGGGGGGGGAGAATCTGACGTGGGGGGGGAGAATCTGACGTGGGGGGGAGAATCTGATGTGACGTGGGGGGGGAGAATCTGATGTGACATGGGGGGGAGAATCTGATGTGACGTGGGGGGGGGAGAATCTGATGTGACGTGGGGGGGGAGAATCTGATGTGACGTGGGGGGGGAGAATCTGACGTGACGTGGGGGGGGAGAATCTGACGTGACGTGGGGGGGAGAATCTGACGTGACGTGGGGGGGAGAATCTGACGTGACGTGGGAGGGAGAATCTGACGTGACGTGGGGGGGAGAATCTGACGTGACGTGGGGGGGAGAATCTGACGTGACGTGGGGGGGAGAATCTGACGTGACGTGGGGGGGAGAATCTGACGTGACGTGGGGGGGAGAATCTGACGTGACGTGGTGGGGGAGAATCTGACGTGGGGGGGAGAATCTGACGTGATGGGGGGGATCTGACGTGACGGGGGTGATGTGGGGGGAGAGACGGGGGTGGGGGGGGAGAGACTCAGACGTGACGGGGGAGACTGAAATTTTTTCACACATGAAAGTTTGTGACACCCAGAAGTCTCTCAGATGTGAATGGCACCCACGGGTGATAAAATAGGTGCCAAATTCTGAAATAACACAAGAAAGGACTATACTGTGATGTCATAACCATCGTCTTATTTTTTTTTTTAACAAAATTACAAATTTTTTTCTGCCCGCCAATGTAAGCCTTGTGTGTAGATGACGGGCCCCGGGTACACCAACTCCTCTGCCTGATGATGGGGAAGCGTGGATGAAGAGCACCTTGGAGTCTATGTGGAGGGCATGCAGTAAATGATCTGGATGTAAAGTAAACACGGGGCCCTTGGAGAGGTCAGGCACGGTGCTCAGGTTACACTGTGGCCCCCAGAGATGTATGAAGAACACGTATTATATAGAAATGTTATTAAATATGGATCGGCTTCTTTTCACAGCTCCATCCGAGGAGATCGGCTCTCCGGGGACAGAGAAGTAATAGAAGAAGGTAATTACTGCCGGCCTTCCGCCTGGGATGGGAGGATGATGGAGTGCCATGGAGGACCACACTATGTTATCAACTCTATAGTCTATGAAGTCTATATTCTGTAATATTTAAAGGTCAACTCCACCCAAGACTATATTTCAGGTTTTATGCAATATACACAAACAAATGCCAGATATCCCTGCAGTGGTTTGTGTCTCTGCCCCTCCCACAAGGGTGAGATTTCCCTCCAGTAGTTTGTGTCTCTGCCCCTCCCACAATGGTGAGATTTCCCTCCAGTAGTTTGGGTCTCTGCCCCTCCCACAATGGTGAGATTTCCCTCCAGTAGTTTGGGTCTCTGCCCCTCCCACAATGGTGAGATTTCCCTCCAGTAGTTTGGGTCTCCGCCCCTCCCACAATGGTGAAATTTCCTTCAGTAGTTTGTGTCCCCGCCCCTCCCACAGGGAGATTTTCTCCAGTAGTTTGTGTCTCCGCCCCTCCCTCAATGGGGAGATTTACCTCCAGTAGTTTGTGTCTCTGCCCCTCCCACAATGGAGAGATTTCCTTTTGTAGTTTGTGTCTCTGCCCCGCCCACAATGGTGAAATTTCCTCCAGTAGTTCGTGTCTCTGCCCCGCCCACAATGGTGAGATTTCCTCCAGTAGTTTGTGTCTCTGCCCCTCCCACAATGGTGAGATTTCCCTCCAGTAGTTTGTTTGGTCACCTTCCAGCATGGAGACTTTACACTCAACCAACCGAGAATGTCCAAAAACATTAGCAAAAATGGCATAAAAGGATAACAGATGTCCTGAATACAATGTAACAAACTCTTCCTGAATACAATGTAACAATCTCTTCCTGAATACAATGTAACAATCTCTTCCTGAATACAATGTAACAATCTCTTCCTGAATACAATGTAACAATCTCTTCCTGAATACAATGTAACAATCTCTTCCTGAATACAATGTAACAATCTCTTCCTGAATACAACGTAACAAATTGCTCCTGAATACAATGTAACAAATTCCTCCTGAATACAATGTAACAATCTCCTCCTGAATACAATGTAACAATCTCCTCCTGAATACAATGTAACAATCTCCTCCTGAATACAATGTAACAAATTCCTCCTGAATACAATGTAACAATCTTTCCTGAATACAATGTAACAAATTCCTCCTGAATACAATGTAACAATCTTTCCTGAATACAATGTAACAATCTCTTCCTGAATACAATGTAACAATCTCCTCCTGAATACAATGTAACAAATTCCTCCTGAATACAATGTAACAATCTCCTCCTGAATACAATGTAACAATCTCTTCCTGAATACAATGTAACAAATTCCTCCTGAATACAATGTAACAATCTCCTCCTGAATACAATGTAACAATCTTTCCTGAATACAATGTAACAATCTCTTCCTGAATACAATGTAACAATCTCCTCCTGAATACAATGTAACAATCTCTTCCTGAATACAATGTAACAAATTCCTCCTGAATACAATGTAACAATCTTTCCTGAATACAATGTAACAATCTCTTCCTGAATACAATGTAACAATCTCCTCCTGAATACAATGTAACAATCTCTTCCTGAATACAATGTAACAAATTCCTCCTGAATACAATGTAACAATCTCCTCCTGAATACAATGTAACAATCTTTCCTGAATACAATGTAACAATCTCTTCCTGAATACAATGTAACAATCTCCTCCTGAATACAATGTAACAATCTCCTCCTGAATACAATGTAACAATCTCCTCCTGAATACAATGTAACAATCTCCTCCTGAATACAATGTAACAATCTCCTCCTGAATACAATGAATTGTGTGTGCAATGTCTATGGGTGGATCCACCAATCTGGGGTCCTATGACTACCTGCGTGGTCTTCCTAGTATTGTATGGTGTATACAGGAAAGGCGCTCCGGCCAATCATCATTCAGCGCGGGGCGGTTCAGCCTCCCTTCCATAAACAAATGTTCTCATGGCAATCAGACTCTGGCAGGGAAACCTCTGCGGAGGGCCAAGTACAATGTGGACATTTTCTCTCCCAAACATGAGCTCACCCCAGCAGTGACGGTTCAATGCAAACACCCCGTCACACCCCTCCAGACTGCCTGCTGATGGGGGATGGGGGGGGTTCTGACCACAACCTGACAGCATGCCAAGACCACAGACTGTGCAACGACCGACCCAAGGTGACCGATCTGACAGAGGAGAGATCACATTGTCCATTCATACATTTCATGGAGGAGCGATGTGCTGATCTGTGGACAGGGCCGTCACCGCTCCATAAATTCTACAATAACCCCCCCCCGAGGTGATTATCTACGTTTATGTTGGACGGTCCTAAAGTTTAACACCCAACACTTCACTTCCCTTCTGGATTTGTGTAGAGACCCGTCACCGAATTAAGCAGAGAAATCACATTGTCAAGCTTTCCTTGCACCTTTTCTTTGTTTTGCATGAACTGTTATTTTATTCCCCGGTGAAGTTGCAGGAAAATTGGATCGCTCCAGGAAGCAGTAAGATCGGGCCAGGTACAGTCAAAGTAATAAATCTTTATTGATATCAGAAAGAAGATCCGCAAGCCGCACATAGGGAATGAATGGCAGCCTCAGCCTGGGTTCTGACTAGGCCACGCCCCCACATTGCACTCCACCCCTTAAAGCTTAATCGGGGGGTGGAACAAAATGTTGGAGGCGTTGCCTGGTCAGAGCACAGGCTGACTTTCATTTCTTCACATGGCCCTGCTTTCTGAGGCTTACATATCTTCTTTTTGATATTGCTTGGAGCTGCTCCCGGACGAGCCCCCAACCCAGCCACCATTCATAGCGGGATAGCCTTGGACTCCACCCTCTCACTGGTGCGGCACCTACACTTTGCTTTTGGGTTACAAACATTTATTGGCTACATAATAGATTGGCTACATAATAGATTGGCTACATAATAGATTGGCTACATAATAGATTGGCAACATAATTGATTGGCGACATAGATACAGCAATACCATGCTAACGCGTTTCAGATTAAAAAAAGGCCTTACTCCTATGCCTCAATGCTATGAGTAAGGCTTTTTTTTTTTACTGAAATCCATATTGTTGTATCAATAATGATTTCTTGTTATGGGTGTCATTTTGATATTATTACCATATCGTTTATTGGAGAGTACAGACACCTGAGCCAGAGCACCAGTTCTCGGCCACATGAAGCTGTCTTGTGGTTGAGTGCGGTGTGTTTTTTTTTTTTTCACTGCTCCAGAAAGTATAAACCCCGGGACTGCACCCTCCCTTCTTGCATGTCGTAGCCCCTTCCTCTGAGAGCATCTAATTACTGTCTGTGCTGGCCCAGCTCCTCTTATCTATCACCTCACCTTTTAACCCTTTTATGTAGCTGCCAAGGAAGAGTAAAGCAGAATACAACAGAGTGTCATTTGAGTGACATGTTTCAGGCTAAGGGGCTGGGGAAAGAATACATCCTATACCTCGTCTACAAAAGCCTTTACCCTTAAAAACGTATGTGATAAAAATTAAAGCTGACGTTTAATCTTCTTCCTAGTTCCTCTCCACCCTTTCATCAACCTGCTAACTACATTTTTAAAGAAAATTGGTATTCAAGACTTATTTTAGACCCGGTGATGTCATCACTGGGTCCCTGTGCTTCTCCATGCAACACAAGCAGATCATGGCTGGCGGGAGGGTTCTGTACATAGCAGAACTCTGCAACTCAAGAGCCCGCAAGTCCTGATGCAAGCAGTGGGCGGGGCTCTTGGGAGGAGTTACGGAAATATATAGAAGTGCCTGGATGGGGCCACTCTGGAGTGGGCGTTGCCAAGCAGGCTGTATTTGCACACAGGTGATGCCGAGCCTCCAGTATTCAAGGAACTTCAATCCAATGAATGAAAGGGGCGGGGCCAGGGACCATAAGCTGATAGACCTATGCATTGCGAAAAAAAATTAGCTTCGTTTAGATTCATTAATCTAATTTTTTTGTTTTGTTAAACTGGGTTGATTCGTTCAATTCGCATTCGGGATTCATTTTGCATCTTCTTTTAATCTACAGATTTTTTTCGATTCAAAAACATTTGAATCGAGTTTGTCAAATCGAAAAAAATTTTTTTTCCCCAATTCGAATGCGGCAAAGTAAACAAAATAAAATTCTTCATCAAATGATTACAACGATCACCTTTGGGCTTAACGAAAACAGCATTATTTTGAAATGGTACTCGAATTCAGACATGTGCAATTCGTTTAGTTCCGATATAGTTTAACGAATTGAGACAAATCAGTTAATTCAGAAAAATTTGAATTTCCGTATTTTTTCCGAATATTCGAAAATTCGGAAATTCGAAGTTTGGGAAATTTGGAATTAGAAAAAATTCGGAAATCCAAAAATAAGAACGAAAACCCGAAAATTCAAGAGAAAGAAAATCCGAAATAATTAATAATAACTTAACTATTACTATTAAAATTATAGGTATTGGAATTTCCTTTCAAATTTGGCCGTTGGTGAATACGAATTTATCTGAAGTTACGAATTATAACGAATGCCGTATCTAAATGAATGGAACGTAATGAATAATAAAAACGTATTATTATTATCATTTATTATTTTGTTCTGTTTCATTTGTTTAGATGCGGCATTGATTATTCCGGATAATTCATAACTTCAGATAAATTCGTAGTCGTTACGTTCACTGATTCCAATACCTATAATTTAATAGTTATTATTTCGAATTTTGGGATTTTCGTTCTTTCAAATTTTCCTTTAGAATTAAAAAAAAAAAAAAATGAATGAAAGGAAAACAAACAAATTTTTCGGCAGTGCACGTCTACTCGAATTTTTAGAAATATGTTTACAGTTCGAATTTGGATAGAATTTGATGTAAAATTAGATTCGAATTTCAAATTTGGCTTTCAGGATTTCGGGAATTGGGCCGGATTTCGTTATTCGGAACATTTGGTAAACTTTGTTTATACTGTAATTCGGGTATTCGGATCCGAACAAAAAACTTGTCCGAATATTTACTCGGGAACTAAAACAAACCGCACAGGTCTACTAGCTGATGCCGGACGTCCTCCAGCCAGGAAATGATTTGGGCTCTATGTGACTTGCTGCAGCTTCTAATGCACATGGTGAGAAGCTCACAGTGTGCAGTGAAATCAGACAAGGCCATTTCAGTCCAGGAGAGGAACCGGTACACCTGTACAAGACTGAAGGGGGGAGGAGTCGGTACACCTGTGCAAGACTGAGGGGGGAGGAGTCGGTACGCCTGTGCAAGACTGAAGGGGGAGGAGTCGGTACGCCTGTGCAAGACTGAAGGGGCAAGGAGTCGGTACACCTGTGCAAGACTGAAGGGGGGGGGGGAGGAGCCGGTACACCTGTGCAAGACTGAAGGGGGGAGGAGCCGGTACACCAGTGCAAGACTGAAGAGGGGAGGAGTCGGTACACCAGTGCAAGACTGAAGGGGGGAGGAGTCGGTACACCTGTGCAAGACTGAAGGGGGGGGGGGGAGCAGGTACACCTGTGCAAGACTGAAGGGGGGAGGAGCCGGTACACCAGTGCAAGACTGAAGGGGGGAGGAGCCGGTACACCAGTGCAAGACTGAAGGGGGGAGGAGCCGGTACACCAGTGCAAGACTGAAGGGGGGAGGAGCCTGTACACCAGTGCAAGACTGAAGGGGGAGGAGCCGGTACACCAGTGCAAGACTGAAGGGGGGAGGAGCCGGTACACCAGTGCAAGACTGAAGGGGAGAGGAGTCGGTGCACCTGTGCAAGACTGAAGGGGGGAGGAGTCGGTGCACCTGTGCAAGACTGAAGGGGGGAGGAGTCGGTGCACCTGTGCAAGACTGAAGGGGGGAGGAGTCGGTGCACCTGTGCAAGACTGAAGGGGGGAGGAGTCGGGGCACCTGTGAAAGACTGAAGGGGGGAGGAGTCGGTGCACCTGTGCAAGACTGAAGGGGGGAGGAGTCGTACACCTGTGCAAGACTGAAGGGGGAGGAGTCGTACACCTGTGCAAGACTGAAGGGGGAGGAGTCGTACACCTGTGCAAGACTGAAGGGGGGAGGAGTCGTACACCTGTGCAAGACTGAAGGGGGGAGGAGTCGTACACCTGTGCAAGACTGAAGGGGGGAGGAGTCGTACACCTGTGCAAGACTGAAGGGGGGAGGAGTCGGTACACCTGTGCAAGACTGAAGGGTGGGCGGAGTTTAATATCCCCTTTGATAGGATTAGGAGCGACCCCCACACACAGCGCAGACATCGCCCAAGCAGCATGATGGACCGCAGCCATTACACAGCCAGGGCGGCACGTTACATTTTAAATCATGACAGACGGTGAAATCCGCCATCAATCAGCCGCAATTGTTGGAAGCTGATTAAAATAATTCCCATAAAAACACTTCCCGTCCCGAGAAGAACATAAAGACAATTAGAGATGCAAATTCCCCGCCATTCGCCTTCATTAGAGAGGAACAACAAATCTGTCCACCATTTGTCAGCGGGCGGACTCCAGACTGCGAAGGGGAACTCCGATCTGCCCACACTTCCTCCATTCATTAGACATCTTACAATAATTCATTTGGACTTGGAGGTGGTAAAGCCCCGTGTAAGTTTTTCCATGTGATTGTACAATCTGTATCATGTATAGAAATGAATACATTGAAAACGTACACATATATAAGGCTCCGTTCCCATATATGCGTTTTGAACTGGGAACCGACAGCCTTCTCTATGGAGCCGGTTCACATCTACAGCGGCGGTGTGAATTCGCTGCAAATTGAAAGAGTCCTGTGCGTTTTCTGTTCTAATCCCTGCAATGTACGTAGAACCCCCCCCTCCCCGTGGTATTTGGGGGGGGGAGGGGGTTCTCTACAAAAGTGGAGTTACTCTTTAATGATGATTGGTACCAGGGACTTTATCAGTATCTCAGAATACCCCCTCCCCCACCATTGGCCGGCCCTCACCTGTGCGGTATCCGGTGTTGTTGAGGTACACGGAGAAGGTGTGAGGTTCGTGCTGGGCCTGCCAGGACGGCGAGGAGCAGTTCTCGTTGTTGGTGTAGGTGTTGTGGTTGTGAACGTACTTCCCGGTCAGGATGGAGGAGCGGGATGGGCAGCACATGGGCGTGGTGACGAAGGCGTTGACAAAGTGCGTCCCGCCCTGCGCCATGATCCGCCTGGTCCTGTTCATCACCTGCATGGAACCTGCAACGGGAAAAAAGAGGCAAATCAGTCCGTGTGAGAGGTCCAAATCCACTTCACAGTGACCCTTATAATGAATATCTCTCAATTGTTTCCTAAAGATCTGTTACATATAATCTTTGAAAACGGTTTTATTATATCTGATTAATAAGTTACATAGTTACATAGAAGGTGAGGCTGGAAAAAGACACAAGTCCATCAAGTCCAACCTATGTGTGTGATTATATGTCAGTATTACATTGTATATCCCTGTATGTTGCGGTCATTCAGGTGATTATCTAATAGTTTCTTGAAGCTATCGATGCCCCCCGCTGAGACCACCGCCTGTGTAAGGGAAATCCACATCCTTGTCGCTCTTACAGTAAAGAACCCTCTACATAGTTTAAGGTTAAACCTCTTTTCTTCTAATTTTAATGAGTGGCCACGTGTCTTGTTTAATCTCCCCTCCGCAAAAAAGTTTTTTCCCTATTGTGGGGTCACCAGTCCGGTATTTATATATTGAAATCATATCCCCTCTCAAGCCTCTCTTCTCCAGAGAGAATAAGTTCAGTGCTCCTAACCTTTCCTCATAACTAAGATCCTCCAGACCCTTTATTAGCTTTGTTGCCCTTCTTTGTACTCGCTCCATTTCCAGTACGTCCCTCCTGAGGACTGGTGCCCAGAACTGGACAACATACTCCAGGTGCGGCCGGACCAGAGTCTTGTAGAGCGGGAGAATTATCGTTTTATCTCTGGAGTTGATCCCCTTTTTAATGCCAATATTCTGTTTGCTTGTTAACAGCAGCTTGGCATTGCTGAGCCTATCATCTACTAGGACCCCCAGGTCCTTTTCCATCCTAGATTCCCCCAGAGGTTCTCCCCCCAGTGTATAGATTGTATTCAGATTTTTGCCACCCAAATGCATTATTTTACATTTTTCTACATAAACCTCATTTGCCATGTAGTCGCCCACCCCATTCATTTGTTCAGATCTTCTTGCAAGGTTTCCACATCCTGCGGAGAAGTTATTGCCCTGCTTAGCTTAGTATCGTCCGCAAATAGAGATTGAACTGTTTATCCCATCCTCCAGATCGTTTATGAACAAATTAAATAGGATTGGTCCCAGCACAGAACCCTGGGGACCCCACTACCCACCCCTGACCATTCTGAGTACTCCCCATTTATCACCACCCTCTGAACTCGCCCTTGTAGCCAGTTTTCAATCCATGTACTCACCCTATGGTCCATGCCAACGGACCTTATTTTGTACAGTAAACGTTTATGGGGAACTGTGTCAAATGCTTTTGCAAAATCCAGATACACCACGTCTACGGGCCTTCCTTTATCTAGATGGCAACTCACCTCCTTATAGAAGGTTAGTAGATTGGTTTGGCAAGAACAAATCTTCATGAATCCATGCGGATTACTGCTAATGATACCGTTCTCATTACTAAAATCTTGTATATAGTCCCTTATCATCCCCTCCAAGAGTTTACATACTATTGATGTTAGGCTAACTGGTCTGTAATTCCCAGGGATGTATTTTGGGCACTTTTTAAATATTAGTGCTACATTGGCTTTTCTCCAATCAGCTGGTACCATTCCAGTCAGTAGACTGTCAGTAAAAATTACGAACAATGGTCTGGCAATTACTTGACTGAGTTCCCTAAGTACCCTCGGGTGCAAGCCATCTGGTCCCAGTGATTTATTAATGTTAAGTTTCCCAAGTCTAATTTTAATTCCGTCCTCTGTTAACCATGGAGGTGCTTCCTGTGTTGTGTCATGAGGATAAACACTGCAGTTTTGGTTACTGAAGCCCCCCGATTCACTCGTGAAGTCTGAGGAGAAGAATAAATTCAATACCTTTGCCATTTCCCCATCCTTTGTAACCAGATGTCCTTCCTCATTCTTTATGGGGCCAATATGGTCTGTGCTCCAATTTTTACTGTTTATATACTTAAAGAATTTCTTGGGATTTTCTTGCTCTCCTCCGCTATGTGTCTTTCATCTTCTATCTTAGCTGTCCTAATTGCACCCTTACATGTCTTGTTGCATTCTTTATAAAGTCTCAATGCTGATGATGATCCCTCAGCCTTGTATTTTTTGAAGGCCTTCTCCTTTGCTTTTATATGCATTTTTACATTGGAGTTAAGCCATCCAGGATGTTTGTTCGCTCTTTTAAATGTATTACCCAATGGGATACATTGGCTAATGCCCTTATTTAATATGCTCTTAAAGCAAACCCATCTCTCCTCCGTGTTCTTTGTTCCTAAGATTTTATCCCAATTTATATCTTCTAGCAAGGTTTGTAGTTTAGGGAAGTTGGGAAAATTCAGTGTCTTTGTATTCCCCTTATGTTTCCTATTTGTGTGATTTATACTGAAGTGCAAAAAGGTTAATCCTGACAGAAATTTTGAAAGTAAGCAGAGCTGACACCACCTTATTATGTCTGTTCAATATTTCGATTGCCTGTCGATCCTGCCACAAATCCAGGAACTGCAGTCTGCTCACATAATCTGTAATAAAAACATCTTTGCCATTTTGAAGCTTCCCGCCAAGCACTTTGCATATTATTTTATATATACTGTGATTCTGTGCTTGCCAAATATGCTGCAGAAATCTCCCTCCACTGAGCCTGGATGTGGCCATTTTAACTGTGGGCAGCTAAAACTGCTGCCTGTTCACTTCCTGGATTTACACAGAGGCACACCTCCAGCTGCTCTGCAGCTGTGATTGGCCCTCTTATGACTCATCCCCTCTCCCTTCTTGGGAAATGCTCAGAGTGAGAGAGAGCTGTGCATGATGTCATAAGCCCAGACTAATGACCAGACAGGAAACAGGAAGTGGGCTGGATAAGGGATTTACTGGCAGAAAAAAAATGTTTTACTACCCAAAGTTAAAACAACATCAAGGGCAGAAGATTTAATATATGGAAAGATGAAAAAAATGACTGAAGGTCCGCTTGAACTTCCTGCGCGCTGTCTGTGCTGCACTGTTATCAGTTATGTTGTATCCAAGTCTCTATGTACTACAGAACCTCTCCACCCTATGTCATGGAGATGAGGGAGGTGGGGAGTTTTCTGTTGTGCTAACAGTGGACCATGCGTATGTTCTGTAGTCTCCATTGGAAGCCCATGTGACAGGGTGACAACGTAGGTGTACAACTGGGGGACAAGGCGGTGTTGTCTCCCTATCACAGGAAGTGCCTGCACAAGGACCTACAAGGCAGGATTAAATTACTATTAAAGCTTATATGGGTTTAGATTTGGTTTACATGTACTATAAACTCTGCTAAAGCGGTTTACATCTCCAGTCCAGAAAATCTGTAAATTAAAGCTGAACACCGAGGAAAAAAACAAAAACCATTACAGTGGGCCATGTCACCACTGCAAGGGCTAAATATTACTCAGGGCACCAGGAAAAAAAAAACGTATTACCTGCCTTACTGCTCACTCCCCGTTACGAATGGTCCCCCCAAAGCTGCATCTTTTAGGGGCCCCAGATAGCCATGGCAACCTTGACATTACCAATTCCAATACAGGACCAGCAGTCCTTTACTGTGAGGACTCCGAGGGCCCGCCCCCACAATCAAGAAGAGCGCCAGCTGCTGGGGGAGTGAGGGATGAGGTAAGTACAACTCCGTTTTACCGGTAACCCTAGGCAATTAGCATCCCATGCCCTTGAGATGTCAACTCTGACGAAACACGTACAGTGGAGTCCACGCTCGTAATGTCACCACGCACGCCGAAGCTATTAGGAATTTGGATCGGTTCCTGGGAACAAATCGGTTTACATGCTGGATTTCATCTGCTACACTGAGGTACTAGCACTATTCTGTTTTACTACACGAGTTCACAGTTTCACATTATGTGGGTATTTTCCATTTATCCCCCATGTTCATCATGATGGAGTGATTCCTATTACCAGCCACGATAGCACCTTTACTATAACAAGAGGGGAGAAGTTTTGGATTTCCAATTTTGGGTTTATATACAGAGTTTCCATCTCTTATAACATAGAGTCCATTGTTTTTTTTGTAAGGAGGCAATGTCCACCCACTGTATCCTTGTATAAGACCTCAGATATCCACCCAATGAAAATTGCATAAGACCTCAGATGTCCACCCAACGTATCCTTGTATCAGACCTCAGATGTCCACTCAATGTACCCTTGTAGAAGACCTCAAATGTCCAACCAATGTACCCTTACTAGGGTACTAGAGATTCCTATTACTAGCCACGATAGCACCTTTACTACCACAAGAGGGGAGAAGTTTTGGATTTCCAATTTTGGGTTTATATACAGAGTTTCCATCTCTTATAACTTAGAGTCCATTGTTTCTTGTAAGCAGGCAATCCTCATTTCTCAATGGAGGTGCACCTGGATGAGCGATTGATACACTCGTCACTCACAATCCATCTTATTGTGTTGTTGCCAGCAGCTTGTGTGTTCTAATAGTGCAATCATTTTGTTTATTAATGAGTATTTAACCCTTGCAGTGCGGGGGGGGGGAGCCCCCAGAGCTCAGCTAACAACATCCCCAGTAATAAATTAACCCATGACCTGATGGCAGTTACCAGCTTACCAGTCATTAGATGTGGTGGCTGCATTTGTTTTCTTTTTTCAGGCAAAGCACCCTTTCAGCAAGTACTAAAAAACAATTTTTCTTATAGAAATCCAATGCCCTTGTCACTTCCTGTGAGGGGAAATACAAAAACCAACTTTACAGTGGAGGGTGTTTTGTAGTCCTGGTCCAAGGTGACAGCATTGCTCCATAGATACAGTACACAGTGAGTGTTGTCACCCTAGAACAGGAAATGTGTTACTAAAAGCATCACCAGGTGAAAAAAAATCATGCAGCCACTACTTCTAAGGACTAGTAAGTTATATGTTACACTTGTGTGAATTTGGATACACTAAGTGATGGAATGCTACTAAAAACGAAATGACACAGCGAAATGTCAGGAATTGAACACACGAGACTAGACTTCATGTGTCCACCCATTGTATCCTTGTATCAGACCTCATATATCCACCCAATGTATCATTGTATCAGACCTCATATATCCACCCATTGTATCCTTGTATCGAACCTCAGATGTCCACCCAATGTATCATTGTATCAGACCTCAGATGTCCACCCATTGTATCCTTCCTCATACTGTATATCCACCCAATGTATCCTTTTATCAGACCTCAGATGTCCACCCATTGTATCCTTGTATCAGACATCATATATCCACCCAATATATTCTTGTATCGGACCTCAGATGTCCACCCAATGTACCCTTGTATGAGACCTCAGATGTCCACCCAATGTACCCTTGTATAAGACCTCAGATGTCCACCCAATGAATCCTTGTACCAGACCTCAGATATCCACCCAATGTATCCTTGCATCAGACCTCAGATGTCCACCCCACGTACCCTTGTACCAGGCCTCAGATGTCCAACCAATGTGCCCTTGTACCAAACCTCAGATATCCACCCAATGTACAATTGCATCAGACCTCAGATATCCACTCAATGGAGCATTGCACAAGACCTCAGATATCCACTCAATGGAGCATTGCACAAGACCTCAGATGTTCACCCAAAATAGCCTTGTATCAGACCCCAGCTGTCCACCCAATGTATTCTTGTACCAGACCTCAGATGTCCACCCAATGTATCCTTGTATCAGACCCCAGCTGTCCACCCAATGTATTCTTGTACCAGACCTCAGATGTCCGCCCAATGTACCCTTGTACCAGACCTCAGATGTCCACCCAATGGAGCATTGCACAAGACCTCAGATGTTCACCCAAAATAGCCTTGTATCAGTCACGAACTGTCCACCCAATGTATTTTTGTACCAGACCTCAGATGTCCACCCAATGTATCCTTGTATCAGACCTCAGATGTCCACTCAATGTATCCTTGCATCAAACCTCAGAAGTCTGCCCAATGTATCCTTGTATCAGACCTCATAAATCCACCCAATGTTTTCTTGTACCAGACCTCGGCTGTCCACCCAATGTATTCTTGTACCAGACCTCAGCTGTCCACCCAATGTAGCCTTGTACCAGACCTCAGATGTCTGACCTATAGATGATATTAAATTGCCATTTTCTTCCAGAAGAGTTACATTAGAACTCAATACCGACACTGAGAGCCGACCCCATAAACATGCTGCTTGTTATGCAGAGGAGCCATTAGCAGCGCCGCAGGAATACAACGTTGTTTCTCCAACATGACATTGGAAGTGTCTGCCTGGATACGACAGCAGCATCTGTGCAGACACAACACAACATGCCGAGCGTCCCCCGAGATCTCCGACGCCTCTAATAGAACCTCACAACACCGCCATCCACCGCACCAAAACACATGATCTAATGCAGGCACCCAGCTAATGCGGAGTGACAGACCAGGCGCCGACCGCCATCTCCGGGCCTCCCCCCGGCCCTCCGCAACTAGGCCACAGTTAAATATTTAAACCCTCAGAAGTACCGACTAATATTTAATCACCACAACCTTCCGCAAAGTCAGCCAACAATGCAGAAGACCAACAAAGATTCCCCAAAGTCAGCTTAACTCCTTACTAACAGAGAAGAACCTGCTGGTGAAATACGAGGTAACCAAAAGGCCTGCTAACCTGGACTGCAAAGCCTAACCTGGACTGCAAAGTCTAACCTGGACTGCAAAGTCTAACCTGGACTGCAAAGCCTAACCTGGACTGCAAAGCCTAACCTGGACTGCAAAGCCTAACCTGGACTGCAAAGTCTAACCTGGACTGCAAAGCCTAACCTGGACTGCAAAGCCTAACCTGGACTGCAAAGTCTAACCTGGACTGCAAAGCCTAACCTGGACTGCAAAGCCTAACCTGGACTGCAAAGTCTAACCTGGACTGCAAAGTCTAACCTGGACTGCAAAGCCTAACCTGGACTGCAAAGCCTAACCTGGACTGCAAAGCCTAACCTGGACTGCAAAGTCTAACCTGGACTGCAAAGTCTAACCTGGACTGCAAAGTCTAACCTGGACTGCAGACAGTATATAAAAATACATCGGATATATATTTTTATGTGAAGTGCAGCATGCTATGGGTTCCAGGTAATTATCACCTATCACAGGAATCACAGTACACCCCCCTGGACAATGCCTTCATCTGGTAGATCTCTCCAGAAGGACAGAGCCATCATTGCTCAGACATCATCCAGCCTCACCATCTACTTCCTGGACGGAGATGGCAACTAAGATGATGCAATCATATAGAAGCCTATGCAGTTCTTGGCTGTGTTCACAAACATCTGACACAGATCAGCCCCTGCTGCTGCCTCTAACATTGCGACTTGCTGCAAAGTTAGTGCTGCAGTCTGATCACTGGGGGGAGGCCGAGGAAATGCTTGCTAGGTGAAATGGCTGGTGTGACAAAAGGAAAAAAAAAGTCCCTGCGTCAGGGGTGTGACACAGATATAAAAAAAAAAAAGTCCCCTCGGTGGTGGTGTCAGTAATAAGAGGGGGAAAAAAAATGTCCCATAGTTGGTGGTGTCACTGGAAAGAAAAAATATACATTTTTCTGTATGGAATGCAGCAAGACGTTTGGAAAGTGCACCAGAAACACACCGGAGAAAAAAAAAAAAAGCATAAAAATACACCGGAACGCATCTAAAACACACCCAGAATGCAGAAATTGCGATGTGAACCGGGCCAAACTGAACAAGTGATAGTGGTTCCGCCATGCTCCAGAAGAAAAAAATACCCTTCTGACAGGAGTGATACTGCAATCACTCCTGTCAGTAATAGAAAGGGGGAAGGGAGCCACTGGAGCTCCCAGCTTGTCCCTCCCTTCAGAGCCACTGTGCCTGGGGCACAAGCCCCTTCTGCCCCCTCCCTTGTTCTGACACTGTCCCTCCCTTATGTAAAGGCGGCAGATCATGGCTGGTGGGAGGAGCCGGCAGGGGGGCTGTACACAATGTCCTGAAAACATCACAGCACCCAACCTCAGTATGTAAATAGAGAGAACCGCGCTTGACCTAAAAATATGTATATAACTAGCAGCAGCATATAGTGCGATCACACCAAAATAAATAGTTCAAAAAAGAAAGCTGCGCTCAAACAAAACAGTCTATGCAATGACATCAGAGAGATTTTGGAATCCTTCCAGAATAAACAGCACCGCCACCGTGTACTTTGAAGCAGTAGTGACAATCCACCCTAGTAGTTAAAACCTGCTTACAACCTCAGTAACTCCTTTCCAGAGCCCTCAGTCCTGATGCAAGCAGTGGGAGGAGTTATGCAAATATCACAATGCCTTGATGGGTGGGTGTCAGTCTGGAGGAGTGGGCGTTCCTAGGCAGGCTGTATTTGCATAGGTAACGCCCACACGTGATACCGAGCCTCAATTGCAAGAACTGGAAACCAGTGAAAGGGGCGGGCCAGGGACAGTCAAGGCTGGGGAGGAAAGGGTGACTCAAGGGGTCTGTACTATGGCCCTCCAGTTGTTCAGGAACTACAATTCCCATCATGCCTAGTCATGTCTGTGAATGTCAGAGTTGTACAATGCTTCATGGGACGTGTAGTTCCGCAACAGCTGGGAGCGCCATAGTTTGAAGATCCCTGGCACTAGATCATGGGTGCTCCACCTGTGGCCCTCCAGCTGTTGCAGAAATACAAGTCCCATGAGGCATTGCAAAGATGACCGTTCCAAGCATTACTCCCAAAGGCAGAGGCATGGTGGGACTTGTAGTTTTGCAGCAGCTGGAGAACCACAGGTTGAGCACCCATGGGCGACTCAGGGGTCCTCCAAACTACAGCCCTCCAGTTGTTCAGGAACTACAATTTCCATCATGCCGAGTCATGTCTGCCTCATGGGACATGTAGTTCCGCAACAGCTGGAGGGCCATAGTTTGGAGATCCCTGGTCATGGGTGCTCAACCTGTGGCCCTCCAGCTGTTGCAGGACTACAAGTCCCAGGAGGCAATGCAAGGATGACAGTTACAAGCATGACTCCCACAGGCAGAGGCATGATGGGACTTGTAGTAATGCAAACAGCTGATGGGCCACAGGTTGAGCACCCATGACCGGGGATCTCCAAACTATGGCCCTCCAGCTGTTGCGGAACTACATGTCCCACGGGGCATTGTAAAACTGACATTCACAGACATGACTCGGCATGATGGCAACTGTAGTTCCTGAACAACTGGAGGGCCGTAGTTTGGAGGACCCTGGAGTCGCCCATGGGTGCTCAACCTGTGGTCCTCCAGCTACTGCGGAACTACAAGTCCCATCATGCCTTTTGCCTTTGGGAGTCATGCTTGGAACGGTCATCCTTGCAATGCCTTATGGGACTTGTAGTTCAGCAACAGCTGATGGGCCACAGGTTGAGCACCCATGGGCTAGATCAGTGGTAGGAAACCTGGGGCCCTCCAGCTGTTGTGGAACTACATTTCCCATGAGGCATTACAAGGCTGGCAGTTACAATTACTCCCAGAGGCATGATGGGACTTGTAGTTCCACAACAGCTGGAGGCCCCCAGGCTGCCTATCCCTGATCTAGATGATGTATCCAGGAAATGAGGCGGGGCTCGATCTGGCTTGCTGCAGTTTCTAATGCAAATTGTGAGAGGCTCACAGTGTGCGGTGAAATCAGAATAAACCAGAAGAGGAACCTGCATAACTGTTCTATTCTGAAGGGAAGGTCAGAGTTCAGTTATTGTGAGCAGAGAAGAGGAATAAAAAAGGGGAAGAAATTCTCTGCGAAATGCAGAATAAACTTTGCTGATTATTTCAGATTTCTATAAAAGAAAAGACGGCGAGCCGCTGCCGACAATAAACAGGCGATCTCGTGGGAATCCATATTTCTCCCAACAACAAAAGGGCAGCGCAGCAATCTCGCCCTCCACAAACAGTCTCCTTCTCTGGGGACCATCAGTTCCCGCTGCCTCCCTCCCACACACACACCGCACAATCGGCGATCGATCAATACGCTTTCATTAGACGTTCCGGGAGGACGACTCGGCAAAAAGAAAAAAAAGCCGAATTCTTTCATTTGGCAAATTAACCGACGGCGGAATAATTCACGCGGCAAGAAACGTTCGGAGAAAAGAAACTTATCTGGGGCCGGGGGTGGAGGGGGGGGGAGGCCGTTCAATTGAGGGATGAAATGGTTGTAATGTCACTGGGTCTGGATTACGAAGGCAGAGCGGTGGTGGCGGCGGCGTTGGCGGATCTGACAAGCGTGCGTTCGGCGCACATTGCCGTCTGGGGATTTGACGGCTCGGTAAGTCTGTATTAAAGAGCTTTAATGTGCGAGTTAATGTATGCGGAGGCACGACGAGATGAAGATGGATTTCGGGAGGGGGTGAGGGGGGCCGAATATGCTTTTCTGCAAAAATAAAACAAGAATTTCCGTACATTTGTCACCCTTTATGGAGATGAGTGGCAAACGAGCCGCCCCGCTGCCGGCTGCAAGTGCTGAGTAAGGAGACGGCAGCTGGGAACATTCAATTCTTATTTACATCTCTACATAAATCTGAGCCCGGAGGACGCGGCTCGGAGAGGAGCCAGAACCAACCAATGGAATCATCCCCGGCCAAACTCAATGAAGAGGTCTCCTCCGGGTCTCCTCATATTATAGAGGGCTGGTAATTGCAAACCAAAGAATTGAACCCCATGGTCCAGTGCCCCCCCCCTCCCCCTTTGCATGGGTCAAATACGCGGAGGCGGCCAAATTTAGGAGGGCGAGGTTCTCACAAAGGTTCCTTACATTCAAAAAGTGACAGTCCATTCAAGTTGGCCGCAATCAAAATTTGAAAATGAGTCACATGCCTGAAAATAAGCGTGCCGGGTAGGAGAGTCGTGTGCGAAGATAAGCGCACAGTTCATGCAACCGCACAGGGAGTGAGCTATACGTGCATCAATGTGCATTCGATTGGACGAAGGTCCCTGTAGGGAACTGATCTCTTGGCGCCTATTGGCTGATTTCAGGCCCCTTTCACACAGGGGCAATACCGATCGGTTCCCCGCCTGTCAGTTTTTCAGGCGGACCCAATCAGACCTCCCACCGCCGTCCATTTAGCGGCGGAGGTCAGCGGATACGTGTCCATTGACACCTATTGGGGTATTCAGAACAAACATGTGCATGTGCTGAAAAGGCGGCAGAGGAATAGACATGGCATAGTTCCCAATACTTTACATGGTAATGCTCGTTTGGGCAGAAATGCATGCATGCGTGCGTACGGTCGTACTGGCGCACATTCACACAAATCTCCTGCCAGAACTGGCGCCAAACGCCCTATATAAGGTCAGCGGCTGCACTTGGGCTTTGCTGGATAATCTTCAGCTACCACTACTCCTTGCTCCTGTGTTCCCTGTATTCTTTGGACTACCTGTTGCTGACCCAGCTTGCCTCCTGAATTCTGCTGCCCGATCCCTGGTTTTGACCCCGGCTTGCTTGAAGGACTCTAACTCTCTTGTTCTACCATGCATGCTCATGACCACCCATCTGCCTGCTCCACTGGATCCCTGTGTATGACCTCAGCCCTGTTCTTGACTACGCATCTGCCTACTCCCTGGCTTGCCTTCTTGTGCATGACCTCGGCCCTGTTCTTGACTACGCATCTGCCTACTCCCTGGCTTGCCTTCTTGTGCATGACCTCAGCCCTGTTCTTGACTACGCATCTGCCTACTCCCTGGCTTGCCTTCTTGTGCATGACCTCGGCCCTGTTCTTGACTACGCATCTGCCTACTCCCTGGCTTGCCTTCTTGTGCATGACCTCAGCCCTGTTCTTGACTACGCATCTGCCTACTCCCTGGCTTGCCTTCTTGTGCATGACCTCAGCCCTGTTCTTGACTACGCATCTGCCTACTCCCTGGCTTGCCTTCTTGTGCATGACCTCAGCCCTGTTCTTGACTACGCATCTGCCTACTCCCTGGTTTGCCTTCCTGTGCATGACCTCGGCCCTGTTCTTGACTACGCATCTGCCTACTCCCTGCCTTGCCTTCCTGTGCATGACCTCGGCCCCGTTCTTGACTACCCTTCTGCCTACTCCCTGTGCATGACCTCAGCCCTGTTCTTGACTACGCTTCTGCCTACTCCCTCTTTTGCTTTCCTGTGCATGACCTCGGCCCTGTTCTTGACTACGCATCTGCCTACTCCCTGGCTTGCCTTCCTGTGTATGAGTTCCATCCTAACTACGCTTCTTCAGTTCACTCCTGCCAGCCTGATCCTCCTCCTTCCTTGGGTGCCACTTTGCCTGTGGTCATTGCACTGGTCCCGCTACATCCCCAAAGCATGGTACGTTTTAGGCACCATAGGCTTCAATGTAATTGCATGCAAAAATGCACATACATGCATTTTTCTGCATAATAGCAGAAACCACCTCCTAGCAACATGAACTCTTCCCAAAAAATTCAAAATCTATTAAAAACACTTACAAAAGCTCCAAAAAAAAAACACATCTGCAGATGCATTCTTTAGGGCTCATTCACATCAGTGGGCGTATGCTATGGTGCACATAACGTGCCAGCGTTTGTTGTGCATACATGTGTTGTTGCTGTTACAATGTATCTCAGTGTTGATTTAAAAACAAAAAAAACTACGAATTGTAATAATAAAAAAAAAAAAAATGAAATTTCACCCTACGCCTTCTATGCAGACTTGTTGTGATGCGCTGCTGTGCGTGGGAACACTTTGTTCCTACATCAAAATGCCACCATTCTAAATTTTATGCAATGCACATCAATGCTCTTGTCATTTGAAGAGCAATTGCTGGACTGGCGTCCTTGAGCCAAGCCTATGTTGGTCGATGCAGCTCACAACGCACTCGATGCAGCTCACAACGCACTCGGTGCACCATTAGGGCTCAAGTCAACAGACGTGTTCCTGCGTTCGGGAACGCATGTCAAACAGGTCAGCAAAATCCCATAAGCTTTAATTGAGCTGTACAGAGGCTGCGTTTGACCTACGTTGAATCACGCTATTGTCCTATGGTGGTGCGTTTGAACAAAGTAGGAAACGTGCAGCCTGTTCTGGTCATAGGCTCGAATGGAGAACACGCCATGCAACCACAACGCCCGTTGACATGAACCCTCAGGCTGGTGTTAGATTGGTTGGGTGGTTGGTTGTAAATTGAGCTGAATATCTTCATATTTACAGCCGGCATGAGGCCAATTATTGATGGAAAGACATCCATCCCTTTGACAACCACGACAACGCAAATCATACCCCGGACCCGTGTTCTGTGTGTGGCTCCATGCTTGAAATGAGTACCAGAGCTGCATTAGCCCCTCAGAGGAGCATTACCAGGGTCTGCAGTTGGAATTTCAGACCCCCCCCTCTAAAAACATACCTATTATGGCCAATTTAGAAAGGAGCCAATAAATCGAGCAGTGTGCCTTCAGAGCGTGTATGGAAAAAAGTGGAGGAGAACATGCAAACGCAATGCAGATGTGTCCTTTGGGGGGTTCACACCAAAGACCCCGGTGTAGCAAGGTATGAGTACTAACCTAATGGAGCTCCAAGAAAAGATGTAGCCGGCAACTCCAGAATCCAATGAAAATCTTTATTTGCTACATAAAGGTCAAGAATAAAATCAGCTGACGCGTTTCGGCAAGGCTGTATGCCGAAACGCGTCAGCAGTTTTTAATCTTGATTTTTTTGTAGCAAATAAAGATTTTCATGACATTCTGGAGTTGCCAGCTACATCTTTTCTTGGAGCTGCGTTTTCAATGGCTGGAGGCCATTTGAGCCAGAGTACCCAGTGTAGGACTCCACCCTTGATCTACGAGGTGTGTTCCCTGTTGTGAGCTTTGCTTTACTAACGTAATGGACCCTGAAACCCCCCCTCCCAACACTGGTCTCCCCTCTGAGTGCTGTGGTTCCTCCCAATGGTCCCTTCTGTAAATTAGTGATATAGAGGCTGGCGGCAGAAACCACAGCACACGGCGAAGGGGGGGGGTCTGACATTCCTATACCAGACGTATCCATTGTGAAGCTTCTTCCGCAGGATGTAGCTCTTGGCGGGGTATCTTTGTGGCGAATCTCCTGGTAGGCCACCCCACCCTTCCCCAAAAGTAGAGGAACTAGCCGTGGCCACAACTGCCCAGCAGAAACAACGTGCACACTGCCACAGCCGTCTTCACCATGACCTCCTTTATAAAAGAGAACCTGTCATCAACAAAAAGTCTAAAAGCAGGCATCACAAGATAGCTGGCATTATCGCACCTCCTCCTCTGTGCACCCCTCCGATACTGGATAACCTTGGCTTGATTATTGGACCATGCCTCACTCACCGTCCTCTATCCAATGAGAGTATCCTTACTGGTCCATTCAGGATCTCTCACTGGGCAGAGAGAGGGTGGATAAGTCTGGCAGGAGCTCAGCCCGTAGGCTGCATTTACATCTTTGTGTCACGAGTACGCACGTTCGTCAAGTGGCACCCCCATAGGGCAGCCTGCTCATTTGAATGGGTTGACCTACGCGCGCCAAAAGAAGCTCCTGCTCCTTTTTGGGCATTGAGCTTTGTTCTGCTGGCATACGTCCGCTGGCCATGTTGGGGGGGGGGGGGTGGGGGTGGGGGATTAGGGCCACTAACAATGATTGGCCTCACAAACGCCGCAGCACACAAGTTCTGTGGAAACCAGCACTTTTGTGGGCGCTCATGGAATGCTTATGTGTGATTGGAGCCTTAACCTGTTATGGACTGCCCCGCACAGATAATACTGAGGCAGGACGGCCATTCCCGCTCGAAATCACGTACCTGTACGTGATTTCATGCACCGGGGGCGCGAGCCACCGGCGACCTGCTCCCACTGTAAATGGACACAGCAGGAGCCAATCAGCGGGGGGTTTTTTTCAAAATGGTTTCTAGCGCAAAAAATAAAAACTGCAGAGGAAATCAAATACCACCAAAAGAAAGCTCTATTTGTGGGGAAAAAAGGACATCAATTTTATTTGTGTACAGCGTTGCACGACCGCGCAATTGTCAGGTAAAGTAAATCAGTGCCGTATTGTAGAGAATGGCCTGGTCATGAAGGGGGGCAAACCTTCCGGAGCTGAAGTGATTAAACTGGGCCGTTGGTTGCAAGTAAAACCGCGGTCAGAGGGGTGCACAGGAGGGTTTTCTGTCTAACAAAGGTTACCAGCAGACAGGTCAAAAATTGGAAGATGAAAAGATTTCACAGATGGTCATAGGCCGATCCAACCACAGCAAGGCCTGCCTGACTGGATACAAATTATTACATTGGTTCTTTTTTCTTGAAACTTGTTACATTGTAAACCGAGTCAAATCTCCTGAATTTCCCGATTTTCAAATAAGAAAGAAAACACACAAAAATCTCCTTTAGCCTGCATTCACACCTTGGTGTTTTGAATCGCGGGCAGAGTTGCCGCGATTCTGCCTGCGATTTCAAAACGCCCAGGTGTGAATGACCAATCACAGAAGGAGCATTTGAGATGCTATTCATATGAAAGGCACCGGTGCGGTTCTGCCTCAATTTGTCGCCCTGCAATCACACGCAAATCGCATCACGTGAGGCTTAATCCCCCCCCCCCCCAAAAAAAGTTCAGGAGCGTCTTTTGGGCGACGTGCTTCACGCCGCAATTGCAGGACAACAATCGCGGCAGGACCGCACCACGATTTTAGGTGCCATTCGAATGAATTGCAATTTGTCATTCACACCTGGGCATTTTTAAATCGCGGGCAGAATTGCAGCATATAGGATTGCGATTCAGAACGCTGAAGTGTGAATGCAGCCTCATGGCAAACTGTGTCGTGCGCGCTCAGATTAAAGATAGATTTTGTTTTCCGACCGATTTCTTGGGATAGGTATAATTAGTCTATAGTCAACAACCCATTCAACCGATTTGACTAAACGCAGGGAAGAGAGGATTTCAGATCGAGAAGGTGGAAGATTTGTGCAAGTGGATATCAAATCGAGAGGCAGAGGAATACGAAAGGCTGCATTCGCGGCAATGGCGAGGCTGCATTCGCGGCAATGGCGAGGCTGCATTCGCGGCAATGGCGAGGCTGCATTCGGGGCTGCATTCGTGCCAATGGCGGGGCTGCATTCGTGCCAATGGCGGGGCTGCATTCGTGCCAATGGCGGGGCTGCATTCGTGCCAATGGCGGGGCTGCATTCGTGCCAATGGCGGGGCTGCATTCGTGCCAATGGCGGGGCTGCATTCGTGCCAATGGCGGGGCTGCATTCGTGCCAATGGCGGGGCTGCATTCATGCCAATGGCGGGGCTGCATTCATGCCAATGGCGGGGCTGCATTCATGCCAATGGCGGGGCTGCATTCATGGGCACTGACCCTTATTTTTCTTCAAGTGCTTTGATTAAAATTTAAGTTTTAAACTTCCCTCTTAACATGAGCGTGTTATATGCCGATAAATACGTTATATCTAAATAACACGCCTGAGCTCATCCTTAGACTCTTCACCACACAGCCACAAAGGCACGAGAATTCTTCTTGGACAGTGTATTAGTTAATTTGCATTTCTTTTTAATGGTTCAAAGAATGTCAGGCAAATTGGTCGACCCTCACGCATGTTCACTTCATCAAATGTGCCCCTCTTTGAAAAAAGTTTGGACACCCCTGGTGTATGAGGACAATTAGGCTCACCTATGACCGTACAATCAACCTTAGATCTAACAGAACCAGGTTATAGGAGGATCTGCGGAAACTATAAAACTAATTTGTATCCAATCAAGCAGGCCTGTGTAAAAGATAGCTGCAGATAGACCTAAAGAAGATTGTAATGTGTGTGGTCAGCTTTTTTAACTACTCTGTAGTGCAATTGATGGGATAGTTTAGGTAGGTCCTCATGTTACATACTTTTAGTAAATCTTAAAGAGGAATGTATAGAGATTGTATAACCAGACCCATGTGTACAGTGCATCAGTAAAGTATTCACAGCGCTTCACTTTTTCCACATTTTATGTTATGTTACAGCCTTATTCCAAAATTAAATGTATTATTTTCCTCAAAATTCTACAAACAATCCCCCATGACGTGAAAGAAGTTTGTTTGAAATCTTTGCAAATTTATTAAAAAATGAAAAAGAAAATCCCATGTAGAGAAGTATCACAGACTCCTCCCATGTACACAAGTATCACAGGCTCCTCCCATGTACACAAGTATCACAGGCTCCTCCCATGTACACAAGTATCACAGGCTCCTCCCATGTACACAAGTATCACAGGCTCCTCCCATGTACACAAGTATCACAGGCTCCTCCCATGTACACAAGTATCACAGGCTCCTCCCATGTACACAAGTATCACAGGCTCCTCCCATGTACACAAGTATCACAGGCTCCTCCCATGTACACAAGTATCACAGGCTCCTCCCATGTACACAAGTATCACAGACTCCTCCCATGTACACAAGTATCACAGGCTCCTCCCATGTACATAAGTATCACAGGCTACTCCCATGTACATAAGTATCACAGGCTCCTCCCATGTACATAAGTATCACAGGCTCCTCCCATGTACAGAAGTATCACAGGCTCCTCCCATGTACATAAGTATCACAGACTCCTCCCATGTACATAAGTATCACAGACTCCTCCCATGTACATAAGTATCACAGGCTCCTCCCATGTACACAAGTATCACAGGCTCCTCCCATGTACACAAGTATCACAGGCTCCTCCCATGTACACAAGTATCACAGGCTCCTCCCATGTACAGAAGTATCACAGGCTCCTCCCATGTACAGAAGTATCACAGGCTCCTCCCATGTACATAAGAATCACAGACTCCTCCCATGTACATAAGTATCACAGACTCCTCCCATGTACATAAGTATCACAGGCTCCTCCCATGTACATAAGTATCACAGGCTCCTCCCATGTACATAAGTATCACACCCTTTGCCACGACACTCAGAATTGAGCTCAGGTGCCTCCTGTTTCCACTGATCATCCTTGAGATGTTTCTACAACGCGATTGGACTCCACCTGTGGTAAATTCAGTTGATTGGACATGATTTGGAAAGGCACACACCTGTCTATATAAGGTCCCACAGGTAACAGTGCATGTCAGAGCACAAACCAAGCCATGAAGTCCAAGGAATTGTCTGTAGACCTCCGAGACAGGATTGTATGGAGGCACAGATCTGGGGAAGGGTACAGAAATATTTCTGCAGCATTTAGGGTCCCAATCTGCACAGTGGTCCCATCATCCGTAAATGGAAGAAGTTTGGAACCACCAGGACTCTTCCTAGAGCGGACCGCCCGGCCAAACTAAGCGATCGGGGGAGGAGGGCCTTAGTCAGGGAGGTGACCAAGAACCCGATGGTCACTCTGACAGAGCTTCAGTATTTCTCTGTAAAGAGAGGAGAACCTTCCAGAAGAACAACCATCTCTGCAGCACTCCACCAATCAGGCCTGTATGGTAGAGAGGCCAGACGGAAGACACTCCTCAGTAAAAGGCACATGACAGCCTGCCTGGAGTTTACCAAAAGACACCTGAAGGACTCTCAGATCATGAGAAACAAAATTCTCTGGTTTGAAACAAAGATTTAACTCGTTGGCAGCGGTGGCCCGTCCATTAGGGGTGCCACCCCCTCCTTCAATGCATCCGTCCCCCTAATCTACAGGCAGGGCACCGGACGCATGTATTTCAATCAGCGTTTTTGGGGTTTTTTGAAGTACATGCACCCTAAACTCACCCAGTTGTGTGACAATAGCAAATGAATGTAAAATAAAGAACAATCAGCGCAAACTAAACCTAAAACTAATGCAAGCTGAACACTAAAAGGATAACACCAACCTCAATAAAAATCATTAAACAAAATAAGTGCAGCGCAAAACAAAAAATATAAACAAGAAAAAGATGATAAATAGTCCAATAATGAATTGGTAATTAAAAAGCTCATTAATGCTAATATGAAATAACCCTCTTCTGGGGACACCCGCATAGGTCACTTATCCAGGCGATGCAATAATATGAAATAAGATTGTGCTTACCAGATCCAGTTGACCCCTTAATTATAGGGGGTCTTAAACGGCATGAATGGACCCGTGATGACATTCCATTATTGGTGACATTGAGAGAGCATTCAGCATATGACAGCCATCCCTGCAGTACACCAGTATTACACCGTAGACCTGATGGGACCTCCGTTACTCGAGGAATCTTTTTGACCTGCAGATGACAGCTAGCCCAGCAGTTTGCCACGGGTCCATTCATGCCGTTTAAGACCCCCTATAATTAAGGGGTCAACTGGATCTGGTAAGCACAATCTTATTTCATATTATTGCATCGCCTGGATAAGTGACCTATGCGGGTGTCCCCAGAAGAGGGTTATTTCATATTGGCATTAATGAACTTTTTAATTACCAATTCATTATTGGACTATTTATCATCTTTTTCTTATTTATATTTTTTGTTTTGCGCTGCACTTATTTTGTTTAATAGCAAATGAATATTCACTGTTTTCATACCGATTCTCCTCCCGGCCAATCAGGAAGCGGGTCTGAGACTTGTTTCCCCAATTGGCCGGAAGGAGAAGCGTTCCAATTGGCCTGGGAGGAGATGCATGGCCGAAGCCACCGTCATGCCTGTGGAAGAGAGCAGGGGAAGGGGAAGCCGCCGCCGGATGAAGCACTGCCCGCCATAGATGGGGTAAGTGCCAGTGCTCCTGATGACCCGAAGGACTGGGGGGAGTATATGGGTTCATTTTTTGCCGCTTCCCCCCAAAAAATGGACCACCATCCACCACTGCTCTTTGGCCTGAATAGCAAGCGTCATATCTGGAAGAGACCAGGCACTGATCATCACCTGGCCAATACCATCCCTACAGTGAAGCATGGTGGTGATAGCATCATGCTGTGGGGATGTTTTTCAGCGGCAGGAACTGGGAGACTAGTCAGGATCGAGGGAAAGATGAATGCAGCAATGTACAGAGACATTCTTGATGAAAACCTGCTCCAGAGGGCTCTGGACCTCAGACTGGGGTAAAGGTTCATCTTCCAACAGGACAATGACCCTAAGCACACAGCCAAGATAACAAAGGAGTGGCTACGGGACAACCCTGTGAATGTCCTTAAGTGACCCAGCCAGAGCCCAGACTTGAACCCGATTGAACATCTCTGGAGTGATCTGAAAATGGCTGCGCACCGACGCTCCCCATCCAACCTGATGGAGCGCGAGAGGTCCTGCAAAGAAGAATGGGAGAAACTGCCCAAAAATAGGTGTGCCAAGCTTGTAGCATCATACTCAACAAGACTTGAGGCAATTTGGTGCCAAAGGGGCTTCACCAAAGTATTGAGCAAAGGCTGTGATACTTATGTACATGAGGAGAGTAAAATCCCAAGAAATTCTTTAAAGTACATAAATAGTAAAAAAGGGAGGACAGATCATATTGGCCCTATAAAGAATGAGGAAGGACATCTGGTTACAAAGGATGGGGAGATGGCAAAGGTTTTGAATTTATTCTTCTCCTCAGTCTTCACGAGGGAATCGGGGGGCTTCAGTAACCAAAACTGCAGTGTTTATCCTCAGGACACATCACAGGAAGCACCTCCATGGTTAACAGAGGATAAAATCAGAAACAGACTTGAAAAAGCTAACATAAACAAGTCACTGGGATCAGATGGCTTGCACCCGAGGGTCCTAAAGGAGCTCAGTCAATTGCCAGACCATTGTTCCTAATTTTTACGAACAGTCTACTGACTGGAATGGTACCAGCTGATTGGAGAAAAGCCAATGTAGCACCAATATTTAAAAAGGGCCCAAAATACATCCCTGGGAATTACAGACCAGTTAGCCTAACATCAATAGTATGTAAACTCTTGGAGGGGATGATAAGGGACTATAAACAAGATTTTGGTAATGAAAACGGTATCATTAGCAGTAATCAGCATGGATTCATGAAGAATCGTTCTTGCCAAACCAATCTATTAACCTTCTATGAGGAGGTGAGTTGCCATCTAGATAAAGGAAGGCCCGTAGACGTGGTGTATCTGGATTTTGCAAAAGCATTTGACACAGTTCCCCTTAAACGTTTACTGTACAAAATAAGGTCTGTTGGCATGGACCATAGGGTGAGTACATGGATTGAAAACTGGCTACAAGGGCGAGTTCAGAGGGTGGTGATAAATGGGGAGTACTCGGAATGGTCAGGGGTGGGTAGTGGGGCCCCCCAGGGTTCTGTGCTGGGACCAATCCTATTTAATTTGTTCATAAACGACCTGGAGGATGGGGTAAACAGTTCAATCTCTGTATTAAGCAGGGCAATAACTTCTCCGCTGGATGTGGAAACCTTGCAAAAAGATCTGAACAAATTAATGGGGGGAGGGGCGACTACATGGCAAATGAAGTTCAATGTAGAAAAATGTAAAATAATGCATTTGGGTGGCAAAAATCTGAATGCAATCTATAGACTGGGGGGAGAACCTCTGGGGGAATCTAGGATGGAAAAGGACCTGGGGGTCCTAGTAGATGATAGGCTCAGCAATGGCATGCAATGCCAAGCTTCTGTTAACAAAGCAAACAGAATATTGGCATTAAAAAGGGGATCCACTCCAGAGATAAAACGATAATTCTCCTGCTCTACAAGACTCTGGTCCGGCCGCACCTGGAGTATGCTGTCCAGTTCTGGGCACCAGTCCTCAGGAAGGATGTACTGGAAATGGAGCGAGTACAAAGAAGGGCAACAAAGCTAATAAAGGGTCTGGAGGATCTTAGTTATGAGGAAAGGTTGTGAGCTCTGAACTTATTCTCTCTGGAGAAGAGACGCTTGAGAGGGGATATGATTTCAATGTACAAATACTGTACTGGTGACCCCACAATAGGGAGAAAACTTTTTCACAAAAGGGAGTTTAACAAGACTTGTGGCCACTCATTAAAATGAGAAGAAAAGAGGTTTAACCTTAAACTACGTAGAGGGTTCTTTACTGTAAGAGCAGCAAGGATGTGGAATTCCCTTCCATAGGCGGTGGTCTCAGCGGGGGGCATCGATAGTGTCAAAAAACTATCAGATAAGCACCTGAATGACCGCAACATACAGGGATATACAATGTAATACTGACATATAATCACACACATAGGTTGGACTTGATGGACTTGTGTCTTTTCAGCCTCATCTATTATGTAACTATGGGAGTCATTTTCTTTTTTACGTTTAATAAATTTGCAAAGATTTCATACAAACTTCTTTCACATACTCATTATGGGGGATTGTTTGTAGAATCTTGAAGAAAACAATCCATTTTGGAATAAGACTGTAACATAACAAAATGTGGACAAAGTGAAGCCCTGTGAATACTTTCTGGATGCGCTGTACGGGCAGATTTTATTTCTGTAGAAGGAAGCGCACTTACCGAGCTCCACATCCTGGTCATCGGTCAGGACGAGGATGATATTGGGGCGAATGTTCCGCCGGTCCCTCTGGAATCTCCCCTTCAGACGCTGCTTGGACAGGCTGGGGAAAGTGCCATCGATGCCCTCAGAGAGGACGACCACCAACATCCCGAGGAGGAGCACCAGCCGGGTCGCCATGGTGCGCGCCGCTCCTGCGTCTCGCCTCTACAGCGCAGCTGATGCCTTGCAGATCCTGGGGGAGGAAACACACGAGGGGTTAAACCTGACGTGACAAAGACAGAAAGAAAAAAACCACAGAAGAGGCGAAGAGGAGCGATCTTCCGTCTGATCGCACCGAGAGCGACGCCTCCCACAACACAACGCAGAAAAACACATCTGTCTGCAACCACAGGAGGAAATAATATTGTTACTATGTTACAGGGGGAAAAAAACAATGCTATCTATTGTGAGACATTCAATGGCCTTCTTCTGAAAATGCTCATCGCCTGGCTGTGTCCGGCTTTGATAAGCATGCAGCCAGTGACGGCCAGAAGTCCTTATCATTGTACCAAAGAATCAGCCAGGAGCTTGGCATTTCCTATAACATAACGGGTGGTTTACCAATTCTGCTCCAGGTAGTGAGCCCCACAAATGAAAAGGGGAGGGGCGGGAAGACATGTTTTCCTATTGGCTGCTCTTTTATGATGAACCGGATACATACAATGTGTACATACAAAGTACATACTTCATACAGGAGGATAACCAGACTGAAAGGGAGAATAAGAGGAGGAATAACAGCTCCTCTCTGTGCCAACAGGAAATTCTGCATAATTCAACTCTTGCTGTTCCATATTTCCCTAGACTGCATTTCATATAACAGATGTGTAAAGTCTCCCTCTAGTGGTCATCTGTATATCACCCTGTATAGTCTCCCTCTAGTGGTCATCTGCCTATCACCCTGTATAGTCTCCCTCTAGTGGTCATCTGTATATCACCCTGTATAGTCTCCCTCTAGTGGTCATCTGCCTATCACCCTGTATAGTCTCCCTCTAGTGGTCATCTGTATATCACCCTGTATAGTCTCCCTCTAGTGGTCATCTGTATATCACCCTGTATAGTCTCCCTCTAGTGGGCATCTGTATATCACCCTGTATAGTCTCCCTCTAGTGGTCATCTGTATATCACCCTGTATAGTCTCCCTCTAGTGGTCATCTGTATATCACCCTGTATAGTCTCCCTCTAGCGGTCATCTGTAAATCACCCTGTAGAGTCTCCCTCTAGTGGTCATCTGTATATCACCCTGTATAGTCTCCCTCTAGTGGTCATCTGTATATCACGCTGTATAGTCTCCCTCTAGTGGTCGTCTGCCTATCACCCTGTATAGTCTCCCTCTAGTGGTCATCTGCCTATCACCCTGTATAGTCTCCCTCTAGTGGTCATCTGTATATCACCCTGTATAGTCTCCCTCTAGTGGTCATCTGTATATCACCCTGTATAGTCTCCCTCTAGTGGTCATCTGTATATCACCCTGTATAGTCTCCCTCTAGTGGTCATCTACATATCACCCTGTATAGTCTCCCTCTAGTGGTCATCTGTATATCACCCTGTAGAGTCTCCCTCTAGTGGTCGTCTGTATATCATGCTGTATAATCAGCCACCCTGCTAAACACCTGCTGACATGAGATAAATGGATCAGATACATTGTTTGGAGAAAAGCAAATAGAAGTGAGGCGGGCTTCTCAGGATGGCCAACCGCTATAATCAATAATACACAAAATAGTACGGGAACAATCAAAATTTGTATAAAAAAAAGTTTAATTTTTTTTTACAACATTTAAAAACCAGGGTACACATAATGGTAAAATATTTTCTTAGAAAAGTGTTACAGTCATATGTGTCAAGTCGACGCGTTTCGCGGTCAGTGCCGCTTCCTCCTTGCCGACTGCAATACGTATATATACACATGTTGTATGGGGTTATGGATGAAGCCATCAGCCATAACACCGGTATTTTTATATATATATTTTTTTTCCAGACGGCGGCTGGCTCCCTCAAGAAAGCAATCAGAGAGGCTCATCAGCCACTGGATCACTTTCAGAAGATTCCCCTCCCCCCTTCCCTTCTCCTGCTGCTGTTTCTCGGTCTTACCGTTCTTACCGGTGCATCTAAGAAACGATCCAACAGGTGTAGCCGGCTGGTCAGAGGCAAACAGAGACCAGAGTGTCTTTGATTGCCTCTATGGCCTTGGAGGACCGGAGAGACGTCATGACATCACTTCCAGTCCAGGCTGGAAGTAAAAACATTGTATTTATTTCTTTTAAAGCAAAAGATCAATTTTTTTTTGTTTTTGTTTTTTTGTTTTGCATTTAAAAAAGGTAAAGGAGTGATTTGAGGTCTTTTTGACCCCAGATCTCTCCATAAAGAGGACCTGTCATTCTTATTTCTATTACAAGTGATGTTTTCATTCCTTGTAATAGGAATAAAAGTGATAAAAAAAAAGGGACAGTGTAAAAATAAAAAATAAAATATTCTCACACTGATCCTCCTTAGGAAGCGGGTCCTGAGACTCGTCACCCGATTGAAAGGACAGGCGATCCTATTGGACCCCTACGAGGAGGAGGAGGAGATGCACGTTGGAAGCCAACAATACAGAGGGGGAGGAAAGGCCCATCAGCCCCCCTTAGGTGCGCTGCCTGCCCGGAACCTAGATGGGGTAAGTGCGGGGCTGGATGACCAACGACAAGACCTGGGAAGGGGGGCGGAGTGACCCAACTGAGTGGGTGCGGGGGGGTTGGGGTCGCATGGTTGTTTGCCGCGCCCCCCCCCCCCCCCAAAAAAAAAACAAAAAAAAAACGAAAACACAAAAACACCAGCTGCCATCAACACGTCATACAGATGTATTTGTAAATACAAGCGCCTAATTCTGCCCTGCAGTCAGCCTCTTGCGGGCCCTGTACAGGAGAGCTGAAGGGTAAAGAGTAAGAAGCAGCACAAGGAGCCAATCCATTTATGTGCTGGCAAGGAGCATGCCAATAGGAGGAGAGAGCAGAGTGACAGATGAGTTCATCACTGTGCTCGACTGTCCAGGCTGTGGGGTGACCTGGGCTCAGGGGAAGGGAGTTGAATGACACAAAGGCCATCAAACTAAGGACATCTTGGTTGTAGAAAGTAAATTCTGCAGGGGAAATCTTTGAATTAATTGTGAATAGTGCAGCACAAAGTTTTTTTTTCCCTTTTGTGGAGCTATTCATTTTTTGTTGTTGTTGGGCTTCAGTGGAGTTTTGCTTTAAGATTGACCACACAGGAATATCCCAATTGGATGGAGTGGAAGGATCAGAACCCCTGCCAGGTTTTTATAGCTGTCCCCACTGGGTAGATGGGGGTGATCGGAAATCTTCCAATGGGGACACCTGTTCTGGTGACAACTGTCTCTCATCTTGTAGAGACATCCTGTTGTGTCTCTGGGACAGGAAGTAAAGGGAAATCCAAACTGTAACATTTGTCACCAGAACACAAAGGGAAGGGGTAATCTTCCAATAGGGACACCTGTTACATCAACAACTGCCCATCATCTTTTAGAGATTTCCGGTTTAGTCTCTGGGCCAGGAAATGAAGGGAAATCCAAATCTAAGTTGTCACCAGAACAGGTGGCGAGGGAGAATCTTCCAATGGGGACAACTTTTCGGGTGACAACTGTCCCTTATCTTGTAGAGACATCCTGTTGTGTCTCTGGGACAGAAAAAGAAGGGGTAACCTTCCAAACGGGGACCCCCTGTTCCAGTGACAATTGTGGAGACTTCCTGTTTAGTCTCTGGGACAGGAAATGAATGGAGAATCAATAGGACAGAAAAAAAAAACAAAAACAAGACGGGTTTTATTGTTCCGCGCTCCATCCAAACCAACAAATAAAGTTTGGCGCCTCTTCTCCGCTCTGCTATAATTCTCCTCCTCAGACGCTCGTTCCGCCTTCAGGACTTTTAATATAAAAGAGCCGGCAGAGGACGGAGCGCAGAGCCGTGCGTCTTCCTGAGCGATGAACTGTCTGCGGCCGGACGCAGCTCCCTCTCCATCTATACGGCGATCTTTCATCACTCGCAGGAGAGCGCCATGATGGAGGAGTTTAAGACACATAATAAACTCCACCCGGGGGGGGGGGGGGGGGCGCGGGGGGGAGATTTATCATCCGTCGGATGGGCAGGCAGCGGATTTTCAGACCGGCGTGGACAGATACGGATGACGCGGAATCCTTCATACATCGCCGTCCGCGGGAAAACCATCAGTGCGGTGATTGAGCGCCGGAGGATAGGAACCGTTACTCCACGCCACGGCGCATACAAGTGTCTCTGAGAGAAAGTAATGGAAGAAAGGAGAGCGATTTCTATACACAATATAGTTACCTGGAGGTGACGATACGTTCAGTGTGACCCCCCACCATCACATCTGCTGATTATGAAGCCGGGGACACAAAGATTTCATTTTGCAACATAAAAGTAACAAAAATGTAACAATTCCTTCCAATCATTATCCCTGAGCGCAGGAGCCCCGCCCTGAACTGCAGAGCGCAGGAGCCCCGCCCTGAACTGCAGAGCGCAGGAGCCCCGCCCTGAACTGCAGAGCGCAGGAGCCCCGCCCTGAACTGCAGAGCGCAGGAGCCCCGCCCTGAACTGCAGAGCGCAGGAGCCCCGCCCTGAACTGCAGAGCGCAGGAGCCCCGCCCTGAACTGCAGAGCGCAGGAGCCCCGCCCTGAACTGCAGAGCGCAGGAGGCCCGCCCTGACCTGTAGAACGCAGGAGGCCCGCCCTGACCTGTAGAGCGCAGGAGCCCTTCCCTTACCCGTAGAGCGCAGGAGCCCTTCCCTTACCCGCAGAGCACAGGAGCCCAGCCCTGACCCGCAGAGCGCAGGAGCCCAGCAGAGCGCAAGAGCCCCGCCCTGACCTGCAGAGCGCAAAAGCCCCGCCCTGACCTGCAGAGCGCAAGAGCCCCGCCCTGACCTGCAGAGCGCAAGAGCCCTGCCCTGACCTGCAGAGCGCAAGAGCCCCGCCCTGACCTGCAGAGCGCAAGAGCCCCGCCCTGACCTGCAGAGCGCAAGAGCCCCGCCCTGACCTGCAGAGCGCAAGAGCCCCGCCCTGACCTGCAGAGCGCAAGAGCCCCGCCCTGACCTGCAGAGCCCCGCCCTGACCTACAGAGCCCCGCCCTGACCTGCAGAGCGTAGGAGGCACGCCCCGACCTGCAGAGCGTAGGAGGCACGCCCCGACCTGCAGAGCGTAGGAGGCACGCCCCGACCTGCAGAGCGCAGGAGATCCGGCCCGACCTGCAGAGCGCAGGAGATCCGCCCCGACCTGCAGAGAGCAGGAGATCCGCCCCGACCTGCAGAGAGCAGGAGATCCGCCCCGACCTGCAGAGAGCAGGAGATCCGCCCCGACCTGCAGAGAGCAGGAGATCCGCCGCGACCTGCAGAGAGCAGGAGATCCGCCCTGACCTGCAGAGAGCAGGAGATCCGCCCCGACCTGCAGAGAGCAGGAGATCCGCCCCGACCTGCAGAGAGCAGGAGATCCGCCCCGACCTGCAGAGAGCAGGAGATCCGCCCTGACCTGCAGAGAGCAGGAGATTCGCCCCGACCTGCAGAGAGCAGGAGATCCGCCCCGACCTGCAGAGCGCAGGAGATCCGCCCTGACCTGCAGAGCGCAGGAGATCCGCCCTGACCTGCAGAGCGCAGGAGATCTGCCCTGACCTGCAGAGCGCAGGAGATCCGCCCTGACCTGCAGAGTGCAGGAGCCCCGCCCTGACCTGCAGAGTGCAGGAGCCCCGCCCTGACCTGCAGAGCGCAGGAGCCCTGACCTGCAGAACGCAGGAGCCCCGCCCTGACCTGCAGGAGCCCCGCCCTGACCTGCAGGAGCCCCGCCCTGATCTGCAGAACGCAGGAGCCCCGCCCTGACCTGCAGAACGCAGGAGCCCCGTCCTGACCTGCAGCGCGCAGGAGCCCCGCCCTGTACACTCAACAGCCACTTTATTAGGTACACCTGTTCAATTGCTTGATAACACAAATTGCTAATCAGCCAATCACATGGCAGCAACTCAATGCATTTAGGCATCTAGACGTGGTGAAGACAACTTGAAGTTCAAATCGAGCATCAAAATGGGGAAGAAAGGGGATCTCGGTAACTTTGAACATGGCATGGTGATTGCTGGCAGACGGGCTGGTCTGAGTATTTGTGGGATTTTCACACACAACCATCTCTCGGGGTTTACAGAGAATGATGGGAAAAAGAGAAAATATCCAGTGAGCGGCAGTTGTGTGGAAGAAAATACCTGGTTGGTGTCAGAGGAGATTGGGCAGACTGGTTCCAGAGTATAGAAAGGCAACAGTAACTCAAATAACCCCTCGTTACACCCAAGGTATGCAGAATATCATCTCTGAACACACAACACATCCAACCTTGGAGCAGATGGGCTACAGCAGCAGAAGACCACACCGGGTGCCACTCCTGTCAGCTAAGAACAGGAAACTGAGGCTACAATTGGCACAGGATTACCAAAATTGAACAATAGAAGATTGGAAAGGTCTCATGAGTCTGGATTTCAACTCGGACATTCAGATGGTGGGGTCAGAATTTGGTGCATGGATCCATCCTGCCTTGTATCACCGGTTCAGGCTGGTGGTGGGGGTGTAATGGTGTGGGGGATGGGATATCACCGGTTCAGGCTGGTGGTGGGGTGTAATGGTGTGGGGGGATGGGGTATCACCGGTTCAGGCTGGTGGTGGGGGTGTAATGGTGTGGGGGATGGGATATCACCGGTTCAGGCTGGTGGTGGGGGTGTAATGGTGTGGGGGATGGGATATCACCGGTTCAGGCTGGTGGTGGGGGTGTAATGGTGTGGGGGATGGGATATCACCGGTTCAGGCTGGTGGTGGGGGTGTAATGGTGTGGGGGATGGGATATCACCGGTTCAGGCTGGTGGTGGGGGTGTAATGGTGTGGGGGATGGGGCATCACCGGTTCAGGCTGGTGGTGGGGGTGTAATGGTGTGGGGGATGGGGTTTAAACACCACGGCCTACCTGAGTATTCTTGCTGACCATGTCCATCCCTTTATGACTACAGTGTCCTCATCTTCTGATGGCTCCTTCCAGCAGGATAATGCACCATGTCACAAAGCTCCAATCATCTCACCACTGGACAATGAGGTCCCTGTCCTCCAATGTCTCCACACTCACCACATCTCATCCAATAGAGCACCTTTGGGATGTGGTACAATGGAGATCGGCATCATGGATGTGCAGCCGACAAATCTGCAGCAACTGTGTGATGTTATCAGGTCACTATGGAGCAAAATCTCTGAGGAACGTTTCCAACACCTTGTTGTATCTATGCCACCAAGAAGGAAGGCCAAAGGGGGTCCAACCCGGTACTAGCAAGGGGGGCCTAATAAAGTGGCCGGTGAGTGTATGTCCTCCTGTTAGGGCTTTGGACTGCTCCTCCCCCATATATAGAAGGGTTGTGGAGTACGGCTTGTTCTCCACTCACAATCAATTCTATGAGAAATAATCCCACCGAGGATCAGCTCTGATCCTTCCCTCTTAATCCATTATTAATTGGCTGTACTGAGCGTACCCGCCGCGTATCCACCACCCCCCAGGATGGATTAACACCCATTATTCTGAACCTCCCCCCCCCCCCACCTGTCCCTGAATGCTCTCGGTAGCTGTGCTGTTATTGGACATTGAGAGTCTCGGTGGGTGAGAGTTTTACAGATGTCCTCCCCAAACCGGATCTCAAGCCGCGCCGCCTCGAACGCCGCAATTACCGGCACCTATTCACTTGAGGCGACCCCCCACCTGGCACCACTGAATGGCACTGGCCAACGCAGCTCGCCAACCACCAGCTCTCTAATTAGCTTGGCTGGCAGAGACCTTTTCAGCTTTGATTAAAAAAAAAGAGACTTTCCCCAAACGATCGTCTCCATTGGCAGAGAGAGATTTCGGCGAGAGCGTAGAGGTGACTTCGCCTGCCGGTGTGTGAGAATCACAACCAGCAAACCACTGCCATGGGCTCCCATAAGAGCAGAAATTGGCCAGGTGGGGGCGACAAACCCCCACAACCAAAATCCCGGGGCTAACGGCAAATTAGAAACCTTGTCCCTTGGTTTCCTCCCTGGTAAAGTCGGTGCGTCTACTTTCCTACAACCCCTCCCCCGGGCACTAACACACACACACTAGAGAAGTTGGAGAAAACAAGACTTTCAAATGTAGAACAAAAAAAAAAATGCATTCATAAAGTATCTCACAAAAGTTAGTGCACCCCTCACATTTGTGTAACCCGTCACCTGATTGGCTGAAACGACAGGAGCTGTGATTGGACGCCTATCAGATGTAGTCATAAAAGGATGGACATGGTCGGCAACAATACTCAGGTAGGCCGTGGTGATTAAACCATGCTCAATCGGTATTAAGGGGCCCAAAGTGTGCCAAGAAAATATCCCCCCCACACAATTACACCCCCACCACCAGCCTGAACCGGTGATATCCCATCCCCCACACCATTACACCCCCACCACCAGCCTGAACCGGTGATATCCCATCCCCCACACCATTACACCCCCACCACCAGCCTGAACCGGTGATATCCCATCCCCCACACCATTACACCCCCACCACCAGCCTGAACCGGTGATATCCCATCCCCCACACCATTACACCCCCACCGCCAGCCAGAACCGGTGATACCCCATCCCCCACACCATTACACCCCCACCGCCAGCCTGAACCGGTGATATCCCATCCCCCACACCATTACACCCCCACCACCAGCCTGAACCGGTGATATCCCATCCCCCACACCATTACACCCCACCGCCAGCCTGAACCGGTGATACCCCATCCCCCACACCATTACACCCCCACCACCAGCCTGAACCGGTGATACCCCATCCCCCACACCATTACACCCCCCACCACCAGCCTGAACCGGTGATACCCCTTCCCCCACACCATTACACCCCCACCACCAGCCTGAACCGGTGATACCCCATCCCCCACACCATTACACCCCCCACCACCAGCCTGAACCGGTGGTACCCCATCCCCCACACCATTACACCCCCACCGCCAGCCTGAACCGGTGATACAAGGCAGGATGGATCCATTCTGACCCCATCATCTGAATGTCTCAGCTGAAATCCAGACGCAAACCAGGCAACGTTTTTCCAATCTTCTGTTGTCCAATTTTGGTGATCCTGTGCCAATTGTAGCCTCAGTTTCCTGTTTTTAGCTGACAGGAGTGGCACCCGGTGTGGTCTTCTGATGCTGTAGCCCATCTGCTTCAAGGTTGGGTGTGTTGTGAGATGGTATTCTGCATACCTTGGATGTAACGAGAGGTTATTTGAGTCACTGTTGCCTTTCTATCATCTGGAACCAGTCTGCCCATTCTCCTCTGACACCAACAAGAAATTTTTCTCCACACAACTGCCGCTCACTGGAAATTTTCTCTTTTTCCCACCAATATCTGTATAACCCTGAGAGATGGTTGTGTGTGAAAATCCCAGAAATACTCAGACCAGCCCGTCTGCCACCAACAACCATGCCATGTTCAAAAGTCACTTCAATCCCCTTTCTTCCCCATTGCTCAGTTTGAAATTCAGTAAGTCGTCTTTACTACGTCTAGAGGCCTAAATGCATTGAGTTGCTGCCATGTGATTGGCTGATTAGCAATTTGTGTTACCAGGCAATTGAACAGGTGTACCTAATAAATTGGCCAGTGATGGAGGGGGGGGGGGGGGTGTATGTATGTATATATATATATATATCACATATACAATATCTATATCTCACATATATATCTATAATGAGAGAGAGAGAGAGAGAGAGAGAGAGAGAGAGAGAGAGAGAGAGAGAGAGAGATCTATATAGCTATTAGATCTCTCTCTCTCTATTATATATATATATATATATATATATATATATATATATATATATATATATATATATATATATAAGAGAGATAGCGATATATATTTCGCTCTCTCTCTCTTATTATATATATATATAAATTTATTTATTAGGATATAATATTTGGAAACAATGTCAAATAAAAAAAAGAAAAGAAACCTTCAAATGTGAAATTAAATTGTGGAGCGGGGAAGGAGTGCAGTGATCTGAAGCCTCTCAGGGGATTGAAGGTAAAGATGCTTCATTAACGTCCTACGTTTGTCATTCAGGTGTGTGGACGGGTTTCGTCCACGTGAATCCCATACGATCGCTCTGCTCACCGCTGTAGCCAGCTGCAGATCCTCATAATTCAGCGTTCTGGTCCGATTCCAAGTTGGACACAAAGTGCAATAATTACGTTCTATTTTTTTTTTTTAATGCGCCGGCTCGCCTTCGTCTGTCTGGATAAGAGCCCAGAAAAAAAAATAAACAGCAGAAAGAAAAAGGCGAAGGGACCCGGGGGAGGGGGACCGCTCACAATGCGGCCCCGGCGTGCCGAGGTGACACTCCTTAAGAATTTGGTGTTTAAATGGAAATGTTCTAACCAGGGAGGAGACCCTCTCCCCGCCAACCGCCAGCGACTGGAGCGAGCAGAAGAGAGGGCGTCCAACCGGTCACGTGACCACCACTAGAATTGAAAGCAGACGACTCTCTGATGCAGTCCTCTTGCAGAAGTTATGAAACTGCCCGCGGCACCTGGATAGTATTTACTAAATGTGAGTCATAAATCTCCACTATAACTGACTGTTCTCGGTCACCCATTCCCCATTCTATAAAGGTTTGTTTTCCAAATGTATTCCCTAACCAATCAATACAATCCCAGAGAAGCTACAACATGGAAAGGCAATCTGCAGCTTTCATTAAACAATCCCTGGTGATCCCGCCATGTATGTCCCTTGTCCAGGCACTTCCCGTTATATGGTGACAACGCTTCGCCCATGTCTCCCAATTGTTGTCCTGTGTTGTCACTTGGTCACATGGGATCCCAATAGAGACTACATTACCACACATGTGCAGACATGGGCCGCTGTTGTCTCCATCAGGAAACCCAGCCTGAGAAATGCCACGTAGCAATCATTGGAGTTCATATAGACAAGAAAAGGCTGCAAAGAGGCCTCAGGAGCTCAACAACAAATAAAAAATAATGAAGAGAATAAAGTACCATATTCTAATAGATTGGTAATTTCCTATATACAGGAACAGAATTCTTTAGAATAGGTCCACCTTTGAAAAGGTAGTCCCTTAGGGTGCAGTCAGTGGCTTTGTCTAGGCTGAGATGTCTGCTGCAGGCAGGTAGAAGCATTTCCTCAGTCTCCCCTCCCACAGTGATCAGACTGTACATTGTAACTTTGTAGATGTAGAAGGAGGCATTGCTCAGTCTCCCCTCCCCCAGTGATCAGATTGTACATTGTAACTTTGTAGCAATAGTTACTTAAGCCGGCCATAGATAGATTGAATCTCAGCTTGTTCAGAAGGGACTGGCAACGATTCGATCCATCTAAGGGCAGGATGGTTGTACTAAAGTCCATCAATAGATCGACTTCAGTACAACCAGCCTGTCTTTTTTTTTTTTATCATGCAATCGCTGCCGGCAGAACACAATGGTGCTGTGGGGAGGGATTCCCCACCAACACTGACTGTGCTTAGAGGAATCAATCGGTTTTCTTTTCTTCCAACTGTGATAGGAATGAAAATCGTATAATCTATGGCTGGCTTTAGTGAAGTCACACGGCGAGAGGCTGCAACACGATGCCCACATCTGAGCTGGCATCTCAGGCCAAGAAGTACCAGTGTGCAAAATTTCGCACAGCAGGACCGGGCAGATCTGGTTTGCGACGTCTCCTCCCTCTCAATAAAAAAAGAAGAAAAAACCCCACGCAATAAATATCGCCGATATGTAAAGGGAAATTAAGCAGTGCCGGTTAATATTAATTAAGGTTACGGCAGAGATTCTTGGGCAGTAATGAGCGTTTCCATAACTCACACCGCTCGCTCGCACAAAAGGAACATCCGTCTCCATCACTCCGACAGCGAGGAGCTTAATGGCGTTCTCACGGCGGGATCGCCCCTCCCTCCAGGGGTGCTTTAATTAATGTTGGCCGTAGATCAGCAAACGTTGCGTTCAATGGTGATACATCACCGCGTCATCCTCGTCCTCGCTGGGACCTCATAGCGAGACGGACGGCACTGACATCACATTTTACAACCTTGCATTTTCCTTGGAAGGAGAGTTGGCAAAACAAAAACATCGCCGGCTATTTTATCATATTGAACGTAAAGAATTCACCAGCATGTGACGTTCACATGGAGACTCTACCAGCATGTGACGTTCACACGGAGACTCCACCAGCATGTGACGTTCACACAGAGACTCCACCAGCATGTGAAGTTCCATCAAAAGGCATACACCCTTAAAATTAATACTTTTTTGAAGCCCGTTTTGATTTTATTACAACACTCAGTCTTTTTGGGGATGAGTCTATCAGCATGGCACATCTTGACTTGGCAATATTTGCCCGCTCTTCTTTGCAAAAACACTCCAAATCTGTCAGATTGTGAGGACATCTCCTGTACACAGCCCTCTTCAGATCACCCCACAAATTTTCAACGGGATTCAAGTCTGGGCTCTAGCTGGACCATTCCAAAACTTTAATCTTCTTCTAGTGAAGCCATTCCTTTGTTGATTTGGATGGATGTTTTGGGTCGTTGTCAGGCTGAAAGATTAAGTTCCTCTTCATGTTCAGCTTTCTAGCAGTAGCCTGAAGGTTTTGTGCCAATATTGATCGGAATTTGGAACTGTTCAAAATTGCTTCTACTTAGTCTACTTTGACTAAGGCCCCTCCCCTTTCCAGCTGAAGAAAAAATAGCCCCAAAGCATGATACTACCACCACCATGCTTCACGGTGGGTATGGTGTACTTTTGGCGATGTGCAGTTGTTTTTACGCCAAACATATCTTTTGGAATTATGGCCAAAAAGTTCAACCTTGGTTTCATCAGATCATAACACATTTTTCCATTTTTTTGGGAGACTTCAGATGTGTTTTTGCAAAATTTAGTCGGGCTTGGGTGTTTTTCTTGGTAAGAAAAGGCTTCCGTCTTGCCACTCTACCCCATAAGCCAGACATATGAAGAATACGGGAGATTGTTGTCACATGTACCACACAGCCAGTACTTGCCAGATATTGCTGCATCTCCTTTAAAGTGGAGCTCCACCCAAAAGTGGAACTTTCGCTCATCTGATTTCTCCCCCACTCCGGTGCCATAATTGGCACCTTTCAGGGGGGAGGGGGGTGCAGATACCTGTATTAGACAGGTATCTGCACCCACTTCCGGGAATAGACTCCCGCGGGAGTCACGCCCCCTCCCGCACCACCCCGCTGTCTCTTGGGAAACACACATGTCCCAGGAGATAGCTGGGATAACTTAGGACGCACAGCGCGACTCGCGCATGCGCAGTAGGGAACCCGGGAAGTGAAGCCGCAACGCTTCACTTCCCTATTCCCTCACCGAGAATGGCGGCGGCAGCAGCCGAGAGCCGAGCCATTGCTCGGCTTCAGCTGCCGACATCGCTGGACTCCAGGACAGGTAAGTGTCCGTTTATTAAAAGTCAGCAGCTGCAGTATTTGTAGCTGCTGCCTTTTAATAATTTTTTTTCAGGTGGACTCCCTCTTTAATGTTGCTGTAGGCCTCTTGGCAGCCTCCCTGACCAGTTTTCTTCTCGTCTTTTCATCAATTTTGGAGAGACATCCAGTTTTTGGTAATGTCACTGTTGTGCCATATCCTTCTAATGGCTAATACCTTTTAACAATGAGATCCCTCTCATGCTTTGGAAGCTCTCTGCAGGCCTTGGCTTTTGCTGTAGGATGCGACTAAGAAAATGTCAGGAAAGACCTACTAGAACAGCTGAACTTTATTTAGACTTCAATGGATGAAAAGCATGTATTGAAAAACGCTAAATGCACCCAGAATATGCAACCTTCATGGTGTGAATCAGGTCTTATACAAACATATTTTATTTTATTTTTACATCCCTCCCCCCTAAAAGATTTCAGTTTGTTTTTCAACTGAGTTGTACAGTTTATCGGTCACATTAAAGATGGAAAACGTTCTGAAATGATTTATCTTTGTCTCATTTTTTAACATCACAGAAACCTGACATTTTAACACAGGGGTTGTGTAGACTTTTTATATCCACTGCATACGCTGCAGTATTTTTTTATATGATGGGTGGGGGGATTCCAAAGACAGCCCCCCCAAGGAGAGACTTCCATTGTGCCTTCCGCGTGACAGAAAGAAGAAATCAATATTCCTACAAAAGGAGGCCAGGACCGATCCTCCGCGTCTTTCAAGGCCTGACGGCGACAAATCCCCGCACCCGTCACACTGACATACCGCCGCGCTTTAATCTATTAAAGGCACGCGTGCCCAATACCTGACCCCGACCAATCATATGCCAGGACGGCGCTCGGACAATCCACCACTGTATACCAGATTACATCTAACCCTCCCCCGGGGGGAATGTCAGAGATGGAGAAGATTCTGCTCTCTATAACGCCAACATCTGATATGTGGGGCTCATTTACATCATAGGGCTAATATTTAGACTACATCGCTAACATTCATTCACGCTATAGCACTGACGTTCAATGCCTGGGGCTCATTCATGAGGGGGGCTCATTCACATTATAGCACTGACTTCCGATGCCTGGGGCTCATTCATGCTATAGCACTGACTTCCAATGCCTGGGGCTTATTCATGTCGGGGGCTCATTCACGCTATAGCACTGACTTCCAATGCCTGGGGCTCACTCACATTATAGCACCGACTTCCGATGCCTGGGGCTCATTCATGTCTGGGGCTCATTCACGCTATAGCACTGACTTCCAATGCCTGGGGGCTCATTTACACTATAGCACTGACTTACAATGCCTGGGGGCTCATTCACGCTACAGCACTGACTTCCAATGCCTGGGGCTCACTCACATTATAGCATCGACTTCCGATGCCTGGGGCTCATTCATGTCTGGGGCTCATTCACGCTATAGCACTGACTTTCAATGCCTGGAGCTCATTCATGCTCCTCATTCATGCTATAGCACTGACTTCCAATCCTTGGGGCTCATTCATGTCGGGGGCTCATTCACGCTATAGCACTGACTTCCAATGCCTGGAGCTCATTCACGCTATAGCACTGACTTCCAATGCCCAGGGCTCATTCATGTCGGGGGCTCATTAACGCTATAGCACTGACTTCCAATGCCTGGAGCTAATTCAAGCTATAGCACTGACTTCCAATGCCTGGGGCTCATTCATGTTGGGGGCTCATTCACACTATAGCACTGACTTCCAATGCCTGGGGCTCATTCACGCTATAGCACTGACTTCCGATGTCCGGGGGTCATTCATGTCGGGGACTCATTCACGTTATAGCACCGACTTCCAATGCCTGGGGCTCATTCATATCGGAGGCTCATTCACACTTTAGCACTGACTTCCAATGACTGGGGCTCATTCACGCTATAGCACTGACTTCCAATGCCCGGGGCTCATTCGCGCTATAGCACTGACTTCCAATGCCTGGGGCTCATTCACGCTATAGCACTGACTTCCAATGCTTGGGGCTCATTCACATTATAGCACTGACTTCCGATGTCTGGGGCTCATTTACGCTATAGCACTGACTTCCAATGCCCGGGGCTCATTCATGTCGGGGGCTCATTCACGCTATAGCACTGACTTCCAATGCCTGGAGCTAATTCATGTCAGAGGCTCATTTACGCTATAGCACTGACTTTCAATGCTTGGGGCTCATTCACATTATAGCACTGACTTCCAATGTCAGGGCTCATTCACGCTATATCACTGACTTCCGATGCTCGGGGCTCATTCATGACGGGGGCTCATTCACATAGCACTGACTTACAATGTCTGGGGCTCATTCATTTTGGGGGCTCATTCACATAGCACTGACTTCAAATGTCCGGGGCTCATTCACACTAGAGCACTGACTTCCAACGCCTGGGGCTCATTCATACTATTGCACTGACTTCCAATGCATGGGGCTCATTCGTATTATAGCACTGACTTCCAATGTTGGAGGCTCATTCACGCTATAGCACTGACTTCCAATGCCTGGGGCTCATTCATTTCGGGGGCTCATTGACATAGGACTGACTTCAAATGTCCGGGGTTTATTCACACTATAGCACTGACTTCTGATGTCGGGGGCTCATTCACACTATAGCACTGACTTCCAATGTCGGGGGCTCATTCACACTATAGCACTGACTTCCAATGTCGGGGGCTCATTCACACTATAGCACTGACTTCCAATCCTTGGGGCTCATTCATGTCATGGGCTCATTGATACTACTGCCCCAACTGCCGATGTCTGGGGCCCATTCATGTCTGGGGCCCATTCACGCTGTAGGGCCAACATCTGATGTTGGGGGCTCATTCACACTATTGCCCCAACTGCCGATGTCTGGGGCTCATTCACGCTGTAGCGCCAACATCTGATATTGGGGGCTCATTCACACTATTGCCCCAACTGCCGATGTCTGGGGCTAATTCACGCTGTAGCGCCAACATCTGATGTTGGGGGCTCATTAGCATTAAGACACTGATATTTGATGTCCGAGGCTCATTCACACAACCATTACACTCTGCGCTATCCTGCGACCTAAAATAAGTACAATGTGAAGATGTGGCGCGCATGAGTCCAATGCAAGATAGTGACTTATGTTGACCGCCGACGCATTTCCACGAGTTATTCTTCTAGCTGCATCATGAGAAATCACGAATGTGCGCAGGAAAACAAACGGATTTAAAAACAGATGAAAATGATGTTAATGCAATTAAAAAAAAAAAAAACTGCACCAAGAAAAAATTCTCGCAGTATACTTCCCCCACCCGGCTGAGGAAAGCAGTTCCCTGAATGAGCTCCGCTGGGCTCCTCGCCTCATCCACCCGGCTCAGCAGCCCCTCTCGCCCACGCTCGGACGATCCAACGCCGCTCCAATTAGGGGTGGAAAGGGATTTATTCCCTTGGCTGCATTTCTATGTCCCTCTGTGATTTCAGGAGAGATAATCCCCTTTTAGAAATGTGAAGAAATACATTCCGCTAATCAGATTAAATCCACATTTAAAAGAAAACATTTTTCCTGCAGCGACCTTCCACCTGCTGTCTGAATGAGCCCCACCGCCGGGCCCCTCGCCCCACTGCCGGACCCCTCGCCCCACCCGCCGGGCCCAGCATTCCTAGGTCACTGGATTGCCATCGATTGATTGGGGTCCAATGAGGGGTGAAAGCGATTTATTCCCTTCCTAAGTATTTATCTCCCTCTGGGATCTCAGCAGAGAGAACATTCTCTGGAGGAAAGGTAGAAAAATACTTTGATAATGGAAATAAAAAAAAAAAAATCTTCCCTGCAGTGTACTTCCACTTGAGATAAACCACTTGTGTCACTGAGCCCCGGGCACAGCGAAAGCCCTTCCAGCACCTATAGGGCTCCTCGCCTCATCCGCCCGCCCCATCCCCCAACCACTGGGGTTGTCATCGATCGGACGACCCAACGCTGCTCAAATTAGGAGGACTCCAGCAGAGAGATAGTCCCCGTTCTCCGTCCATCACTCCACTACCAACAACGGTAATAGAGGAGGTATCCATTCTTGTGCTGCCTCCTGGGGGTGACAACAGCAAGACCCCCCCCCCCTCCCCTTATATTGGCCAAGTGGTGGGCTTGGGGCAAAGGTCACCTAGGTGGTCATTAGCTTAGCAAGAGAGGGTCATTGGTTTGCAGATTTCATGTCTCCCAACCAACAAAATCAAGAAACATTGAAGCAAATTGTATCTTTTTAAGAAATCAGTGTGTGTAGTCTGATCTCCCTTCTCTCTTCGTACATATCAGTCATCAGCTCAGTATATAGTTGATTAAAAAAAAATAAGCAGCCATGAAAGTGGCCATACACCGGACTATTCTAACGGCAGATAATCAAAGAATGCAAGTGCCGTATACACCTGGAGCTAAATCCGTACAACGCAGGAACTGCGCCAAACCTCTGGAGAGACGAAGATAGGCGACAAGTCAACGAACACACAGGGGGGATGATTTACTAACGTCAAATAGACTCTGCGCTTTGCAAAGTGCAGTTGCTCCAGAGCTTAGTAAATGAGGAAAAGCTTTGCTGAATTCCATCATCCAATCATATGCAAGCAAAAAGGCTGTTTTTTTTACATTTTCCTTGCACGTGATTGGGTATGCTTTGCAAAGTGAAGCTTTGCCTCATTTATAGTACTAAGCTCTGGAGCAACTGCACAGTCTATTTGCCTTTAGTAAATCAACTCCACAGTGTGCATGACCACTGCACAGGGACTGCATATATACAGGGACTATACATATATACTGCCATTGCACAGGGATTGCGTGTGTGTGTGTGTATATATATATATATATATATATATATATATATACACACACACACATACATACACACACACAATCCCTGTGCAATGGCTGTGTATGTATATATATATACACACACACACAGACATACACACTGTACATGTATACAGCCATTGCACAGGGGTTGTGTGTGTATGTATGTATATATATATATATATATATATATATATATATATATATATATATATATATATACATATACACAAACACACACACACACATACACACACACATACATACTGTGCATGTATACGCCCATTGCACAGGGATTGTATATACAGTATCTCACAAAAGTGAGTACACCCCTCACATTTTTGTAAATCTTTTCTTCTATCTTTTCATGTGACAACACTGAAGAAATGACACTTGTCTACAATGTAAAGTAGTGAGTGTACAGCTTGTATAACAGTGTAAATTTGCTATCCCCTCAAAATAACGCAACACACAGCCATTAATGTCTAAACCGCTGGCAACAAAAGTCAGTACACCCCTAAGTGAAAATGTCCAAATTGGGCCCAATTAGCCATTTTCCCTACCCGGTGTCATGTGACTTGTTAGTGTTACAAGGTCTCAGGTGTGAATGGGGAGCAGGTGTGTTAAATTTGGTGTTATCACTCTCACTCTCTCATACTGGTCACTGGAAGTTCAACATGGCACCTCATGGCAAAGAACTCTCTGAGGATCTGAAAAAAAGAATTGTTGCTCTACATAAAGATGGCCTAGGCTATAAGAAGATTGCCAAGACCCTGAAACTGAGCTGCAGCACGGTGGCCAAGACCATACAGCGGTATAACAGGAAAGGTTCCACTCAGAACAGGCCTTGCCATGGTCCACCAAAGAAGTTGAGGTCACGTGCTCAGCGTCATATCCAGAGGTTGTCTTTGGGAAATAGACGTATGAGTGCTGCCAGCATTGCTGCAGAGGATGTAGGGGTGGGGAGGTCAGCCTGTCAGTGATCAGACCATACGCCGCACACTGCATCAAATTGGTTTTGCATGGCTGTCGTCCCAGAAGGAAGCCTCTTCTAAAGATGATGCACAAGAAAGCCCGCAAACAGTTTGCTGAAGACAAGCAGACTAAGGACATGGATTACTGGAACCATGTCCTGTGGTCTGATGAGACCAAGATAAACGTATTTGGTTCAGATGGTGACAAGCGTGTGTGGGGGCAACCAGGTGAGGAGGACAAAGACAAGTGTGTCTTGTCTACAGTCAAGCATGGTGGTGGGAGTGTCATGGTCTGGGGCTGCATGAGTGCTGCCGGCACTGGGGGGCTACAGATCATTGAGGGGACCATGAATGCCAACATGTACTGTGATATACTGAAGCAGAGCATGATCCCCTCCCTTCAGAGACTGGGCCACAGGGAAGTATTCCAACATGATAACCACCCCAAACACACCTCCAAGACCACCACTGCCTTACTAAAGAAGCTGAGGGTAAAGGAGATGGACTGGCCAAGCATGTCTCCAGACCTAAACCCTATTGAGCACTCGCACCTTAATATATATCTAATAGAAATCGAGGAGAATATAAGGCACAAGTCACTTCGCTTCTGAAGAACGATCTTTATTTCCAGACCGATTGTTTATCAATAAATAGGACTTTTTCACAAACCGTCACTTTATTGCACTTTTGATTTAACTTTTATTTATGATACATTGTTTATACATTTATCTGAAGATTAATTATTCCACCCGTCACCTTACTAAAAGGATTGTTTTCATATACACATTATTTATGGTTGATATGTGATTTATAGGTTTATTTTAAGGATTGTTGAGTAGCATCGGCACCTGTCACTTTATTTGGAAGGAATTATTTCATACACCTCCATAGAGAAGTTTTTCAATTAAACATTATGTGAACAGAACAGAGCAGAGCCACACCCACCACAACCTTCTTTATTTCAGGGATTGTATATATACTGTACATGTATACGGCCATTGCTCAGGGATTGTATATATACTGTACATGTATACGGCCATTGCTCAGGGATTGTATATATACTGTACATGTATACAGCCATTGCTCAGGGATTGTATATATACTGTACATGTATACAGCCATTGCTCAGGGATTGTATATATACTGTACATGTATACGGCCATTGCTCAGGGATTGTATATATACTGTACATGTATACAGCCATTGCTCATGGATTACATATATACTATACATGTATATGACCATTGCACAGGGATTGTATATATATATATATATATATATATATATATATATATATATATATATAGTACATGTATACGGCCATTGCATATATACTGTACATGTATACGGCCATTGCTCGGGGATTACATATATACTGTACATGTATACGGCCATTGCTCAGGGATTGTATATATACTGTACATGTATACGGCCATTGCACAGGGATTACATATATACTGTACATGTATACGGCCATTGCTCAGGGATTACATATATACTGTACATGTATACGGCCATTTCTCAGAGATTGTATATATACTGTACATGTATACGGCCATTGCTCAGGGATTACATATATACTGTACATGTATACGGCCATTGCACAGGGATTACATATATACTGTACATGTATACGGCCATTGCTCAGGGATTACATATATACTGTACATGTATACGGCCATTGCACAGGGATTACATATATACTGTACATGTATAAGGCCATTGCTCAGGGATTACATATATACTGTACATGTATACGGCCATTGCTCAATCATATCTTCCATTTCCTCTACAGTATAATACGATCACATACAGACTGCTTACACCTCATTGAAAAATGAGGTCTATAATAACCAGTCCCATCATCATCTGTGTATAGGGTGTCTGATAACGGATTGATCAATTATAGATCTGATCAAACAAAATCTTCAGAAATGTGATCAATTAACATGAGAGAGAGATGGATTTTGTTGAATTGGATTGAATCTTCCAGCAGGACAGATTGTTTTTTTTAATGAAAATGGTCGTTTGATGATCTTACCGACCAATCAGCGTTAGCTATTCCAGAGAGAAGGAGGGAGATGCATCTATTATACAAACAAACAATGGTATTGATGTGTGTATGGCCAGCACAAGGACGGCGTCACGCCGCACAGACCGCAGAGGGTCACTGCGCTCCAGAATCTTCCCGTTTGGCGGGAATTGGTCAGGATACGTTATAAAGCACTGCACAGACTGCTGCTACTACATAAATCCTGTATTATAATAATAATAATAATACGAAAAGATAAATCCTGAATAATAATAATAATATATAAATCCTGTATAATAATAATACTAATAATAATAATAATAATAATAATAATAATAATAATAATATATAAATCCCGTATAATAATAATACTAATAATAATATATAAATCCCGTAAAATAATACTAATAATAATAATAATATATAAATCCCGTATAATAATAATACTAATAATATATAAATCCCGTATAATAATAAGAATATATAAATCCTGTATAATAATAATACGAATAGATAAATCCTGAATAATAATAATATATAAATCCCGTATATTAATAATACTACTACTACTAATAATAATATATAAATCCTGTATAATAATAATATATAAATCCTGTATAATAATAATATATAAATCCTATATAATAATATTAATAGATAAATCCTGTATAATAATAATAATAAATATATAAATCCTGTATTATTATAATAATATTAACAAATTTGTTTCACATTTCCTTTCCCTCCTATTGGCCGGTTGCATAGCGAGGGCGATATTACGGGGTGGAGACCAAAGCTGTTTTTTTGCGCAAAACTTCTCCAATCCTCTAAAGCCAAGAAGTGATGCAATCACCAAGAAACGACAATCTGATCATTCTCTGGAACCCGAGGGGAAGAACGATCAATCTGACACCATTTTATTCTCTTTCCACTCACACACAGATCTGAATATCAAACAATCGTTCTGCGATAATACAAGGCGACGGTCGCCTGATTCTTAGGAATGACTTAAAAAAAGGAGCAAAATATATTCCAGAAGAGCAGAAGATGGACGGACTGCGAAGAGACCGATCGTTTCCAGAAACGGAGACAGACTTAACCCTTTTGTGGGAGATTTACTAAAACTAGAGCGCAAAAACTGGTGGAGCTGTGCATGGTTACCAATCCGCTTCCAGGTTTTGTTTTTTTTTTGCTGAATCCTAGCTGAACGAGCTGAAGTTAGAAGCGCGTTTGATTGGTTTCTATGCGGAGCTGCACCAGATTTTGTACTCTCCAGTTTTAGTAAATCAATTCCAATGTGTCCAGTAATCATAGGAGTGCAACAGCCTATGGCATGAGAGTGCGCGCCCCGGGGGGCTCAAACACATAAATGTGTATGTATATACTGACGGTGTCAGTAGAGCAGTGGACGGTGTCATTAGAGCAGAGATTGGTGTCAGTAGGGCAGAGGACGGTGTCTGTAGTTTTCTTTTTATTGTTTTTTTTTTTTTTTCAATAATTTTTTAGTGTTTAATTTTTTTAATCATTTTTCTATAATATATTTAGAAGCCTCATTAGGGGGCTTTGGTGAAATATCAGGGGGAATCTGAGCCACATACAGTGATTAGGGTGTGCCCAGGTCTATGCCAGTAATGATTGCAATAAAATCAATACTAATAAATATTATTATTATTATTGCACAGACCCCATAAGCATCCATAACTCCTCCATGGTGGGGCACCCAGAACTCCCCTCCCGAAGGATCACAGACCACCAGGGACCCCTTGGATTACCAGGAAAAGAATACCCCCCCACCCCCCCCCCCCCACCACCATGTACAGACCGATGAGCATCCATAACTCCTCCATGGTGGGGCATCCAGGACTCCCCTCCCGAAGGATCGCAGACCACCCCAAGCCCCTCAGACTTACAGAAATACAAGCACCCCCCCCCCCCCCCCTCAATCACACACAGACCCCATGAGCATTTTATTCCTCCAAGTTATGAATGCTCATCGGCTCCATGGTGGGGCACCCAGGACTCCCCTCCCGAAGGATCGCAGACCTCCTGGGCCCCTCCGTCTAACAGGAATACAAGCCCCCCTATCACACACAGACTGCAGGTCTATGCCAGTAATGATTGCAATAAAGTCAATGCTAATAATAATAAATATTATTATTATTGCACAGACCCCATAAGCATCTAACTCCTCCATGCTGGGGCAACTAGGACTCCCCTCCCGAAGTATCGCAGACCACCCGGGACCCCTCGGACTAATACAAGCCCCCCCCCCCCCCCCTTGACAATTCACACGTCTTGTCACACACACACATACAGGTTTTTCTCTCAAGTCCACAATGAATCCATTAACAAAATAACTCCACCATGTATCCATTTCCCATTTTTAATAAAGTATCTAATTTATAACTAAACAAATACCTTTTAAATATTTTGTTATACCCCCCCCCCCCCCCTCCTTTCATATGATGCATCTGACCAACCAGTAAAAAATGTTTTCTCTGCTTTTCTCTTAAAAAACAAAACAATCTCACTCCATGGTCATTGGTAGGTTCTAATTAAGATCTTGTAATCATTCACAAGTTTAGGAACTACAGATCCCAGCATTCCCAGGGTATCAGATCACACAGCTAAGTAAATTATGGTCTTCACTACCATCCAAATCAAAGCAATGGCTGCCAGGCATTCAACAGAGGAAGTACTACAAGTCCCAGCAATGTCTATGGTGACAGAACCAGTAGATAAATGTATCTTCTACAATGAACCTCGTTAGAGTGACCACCGGGCATTTAACAAACCGAAGTATCACAATTCCCAGCGGTCTCCGGGGGTCCCAGAACCGGCAGATTAGGGTCTCTCTTACAATGAGATTCACAAGAGTGACCAACAGGCAATTCAACATTTCAACTGCAATTCCCAGCAGTCTCTGGAGTCACATATCACAAAGCTGGGGGAGGAACTACATGTCCCAGCAGTCCTTAGGGTCATTATGGTGTCTTCTGCAATTAAACTCACAAGAGTGACCACCAGGCATACAACAGGAGGAACTACACATCCCAGCAGACCTGGCATCACAGGTCACAAAGCTAGTAGATATAAATCTATGCTTCAAGGACCACTAGAGTGACTGCCAGGCATACAACAGTTAAGGAACCAAATGTCCCAGCCGTCCTGGGGTCATAGAACCAGTAGATTAAGGTATCTTCTACCATAAAACTCACAAGGTGTAACCACAGGCATTCAACAGTTGAGGAACTACAAGTCCCAGCAGTCTCTGGTTTCATGGAGCTAGTAAATGAAGGTCTCTTCTACATAAGAAGCTCACAAGGAGTGACCACCAGGAATACAACAGGAGGAACTACAAGTCCAGGCAAGCCTGGCATTACAGATCACAAAGCTAGTAGATTTATATCTATGTTACTACAAGGATCACTAGAGTGACTGCCAGGCATTAAACAGTTGAGGAACCACAAGTCCCAGCAGTCTCTGGGGTCACAGAGCTAGTAGATTAGAGCATCTTCTACAATAAATCTCACAGGAGTGACCACCAGGCATACAAGAGGAACCACACGTCCCAGCAGTCTCTGGGGTCACAGAGCTAGTAGATTAGGGTATCTTCTACAATAAAAATCACAAGGAGTGACCACCAGGCATACAACAGTTGAGGAACCACAAGTCCCAGCAGTCTCTGGGGTCACAGAGCTAGTGGATTAGGGTATCTTCTACAATAAATCTCACAGGAGTGACCACCAGACATACAAGAGGAACCACAAGTCCCAGCATTAAAGTCTTTGCTACCATGGAGTGACCATCAGCCACATAAGAGGAGTACAAGTCCCAGCAAAAAAAATAAAATTATATATATATATATATATATATATATATATATATATATATATATATATATATATATATATATATATATATATATACACACACACACACATTATATATATATATATACACACAGTTATCTGTTGAGGTAAGCCTGTTTTTATTTATTTATATAATAATGTGTATTTATTTTTGTATATATGTAAAGATGTTTTAATAACAAGCTGTATGTTTGCAAGATTTTTAATAAACAAAAATGCAAGTCCCAGCCGTCTCTGGGGTCACAGAATCAGTAGATTAAGGTATCTTCTACAATAAAAAGCACAAGGAGTGACCATTGGGCATTCAACAGTTCAGGAACTACAAGTCCCAGCAGTCTCTGGGGTCACAGATCTGGTAGATTAAGGTTTCTTCTACAATGAAATGCTCAGGAGTGACCACCAAGCATACAAAAGGAAGGAAGGAACTACAAGTCCCAGCAGTCTCTGGGGTCACAGATCATAAAACTAGTAGACTAAAGTCTTTGCTACCATGAGGCTCAGTGGAGTGACCACCAGGCATACAAGAGGAACTACAAGTCCCAGCAGTCTTTGGGGTGACCAAACCAGTAGATTAAGGTATCTTCTACAATGAAACTTGCAAGGAGTGACTACCGGGCATTCAACAGTTGAGGAACTACAAGTCCCAGCGGTCTCTGGGGTCACAGATCTAGGTTTCTTCTACAATGAAACGCACAAGGAGTGACCACCAAGCATACAAAAGGAGGAACTACAAGTCCCAGCAGTCTCTGGGGTCACAGATCACTAAGGTAGTAGATTAATGTATTTGCTACCATGAGGCTCAGTGGAGTGACCACCAGGCACACAAGAGGAACTACAAGTCCCAGCAAAAAGAAATTTCCTTTTGGTTATCTGCTGAGGTAAGCCCGTTTTTATTCATGTATATAATAATGTGTATTTATTTTTGCATATATGTTTTAAATAACAAGCTGTATGTTTGCAAGATTTTTAATAATAAACAAAAACACTACCATGAGGCTCAGTACAGTGACCACCAGGCATACAAGAGGAACTACAAGTCCCAGCAGTCTTTGGTGTCAAAGATCTGGTAGATTAAGGTTTCTTCTACAATGAAACGCTCAGGAGTACCCAGCAAGCATACAAAAGAAGGAAGGAACTACAAGTCCCAGCAGTCTCTGGGGTCACAGATCACAAAGCTTAAAGATTAAATGCCTTTGCTACCATGAGGCTCAGTGGAGTGACCACCAGAAATACAAGAGGAACTACAAGTCCCAGCGGTCTCTGGGGTCACAAAACCAGTAGATTAAGGCATCTTCTACAATGAAACTCGCATGAAATGACCACCAGGCATTCAACAGTTGAGGAACTACAAGTCCCAGCATTCTCTGGGGTCACAGATCTAGGTTTCTTCTACAACTTAACGCACAAGGAGTGACCACCAAGCATACAAGAGGAGGTACTACAAGTCCCAGCAGTGTCTGGGGTCACAGATCATAAAGCTAGTCAAGTCTTTGCTACCATGAGGCTCAGTGGAGTGACCACCAGCCACACAAGAGGAGTACAAGTCCCAGCAAAAAAAAAAAAACATTTTCTTTTTGGTTATCTGCTGAGGTAAGCCTGTATGTTTTTTTTTATTCATGTATATATTAATTTTTCTTTATTTTTGTATATATGTAAATATGTTTTTAATAACGAGCTGCATGTTTGCAAGATTTTTAACAAATAAAAAAAACATCCCAGCAGTCCCGGGGGGTCACATATATCACTAAGGCTCACCAGAGTGACCACCAGCCACACAAGAGGAACTACAAGTCCCAGCAGTCCCGGGGGGTCCACATATATCACTAGGCTCACCAGAGTGACCACCAGCCACACAAGAGGAACTACAAGTCCCAGCAGTCCCGGGGGGGGGTCAAATATATCACTAGGCTCACCAGAGTGACCACCAGCCACACAAGAGGAACTACAAGTCGCAGCAGTCCCGGGGGGGGGGGGGTAGGTCACATATATCACTAGGCTCACCAGAGTGACCACCAGCCACACAAGAGGAACTACAAGTCCCAGCAGTCCCGGGGGGGTCACATATATCACTAAGGCTCACCAGAGTGACCACCAGCCACACAAGAGGAACTACAAGTCCCAGCAGTCCCGGGGGGGTCACCAATAACAGCGAAATTGGGTAACGTTCGGCAGCGCTGTCAAAGTCACCTACCTACAGCGAACGGGAGCGTGTGGTCGGCGTTGCTGAGCTCTCGCTGTCATGAAAATCCGATTCCCAACTCACAGAGTACGAAGCGCTCTCGGGGTCTCAGCCGGCGAGGCTCGATCATGGTAGGTTCCGCGGCACTCTCTGCGGACAGGTGTCAGAGGGACGCGGCACGCCAAACGTTCCGGAGCGCCCCGGCTGTGCAATGTGGGGAAGAGCCGGAGCCCATGTCTCTGCACACAGCTCCGGTGTACTGAGAGGCAGAGAGAGAGGGAGGGAGAGGGAGAGAGAGAGAAGGGGCCCCTCCCGTCCAGGGGCCCTCCCAGGAAAACAATGATGTCATGAGCTGGGATTCCTCGGGGAGGCAGCTGCAGGTTTAAAGTCCTCTGCCAGTTCATTCAAAGCCTTCGCCTGTCAGAGGGCTGAATCACAAATCCGGGACGAAGGTCGATCGCTGACTCTCCCAGACCCGCGACATCTGCCCGCCCGGGGCCACGGGGCGGCGTGCCGCAGGGAGCCGAAGCGTGGGATGACCGGCACAACGCTGTGCCTCCTATGGCGTGTATTCTCGGGACGATACAGAGGGGACTATAAAAGTATCTCAATGAGGACTCTACTGATACAATGTAACATCGTATGACAACCTCCCACAGCATCCTTTACTGACAAAACATGAAACATTTACTGACTCTAAATGACAGAACTCCGATTAAAAAGACAATCAATAAACACAATATGGAAACACCAACAAGTCATCTGCCTGGATTACACTGAAGGCCTCGTGTACACGGGACACCGAGGGAACCTCTTCTGCATGATTTTTTTTTTTGACAGCTTGAAACCGGCGTTTAAAAACACGCGTTTAGCCGCGTTTGCTTCCAGGAGCGTTTATTTAGGTTAACATCATAAGATCCTCCCCAAAGCACAAAAAAAAACTATTATTTAACTATTTCAGCCATTCAGTGAGACTGAAGTGAGTAGCGGTGTCCTTGTATCTACCTCAATGTCGGCGCTTTTACTACGGATCCCATAATGAGCAGATTGTGAGGAAATTTTAAAAAAAAACATTATAAATTTCATGCAACTATGTTTCATCAAGTCGCTCGATGGTGGGTCATCTGGTTCAAATCTAAACAACATATTAGGTCAATATTCCAAATCTACTTTGGCCAACAGCAATGCTGGCAGTGTATTGGATTGGATCGTGGGATCATTAGGGGATCATTAGGGGCTCATTAGGGGATCATTAGGGGTATATAAATGGTCTATGAAGCATTGCGAGCAATTCCAAGTTTTTAAACACTTCCCATCTGGTCTATAGCGGAATGACGGCCGGGCGGAGGTTCCGTTATCCTGACTGGGCATCATAGGACATCCTTCAGGATAACAGCCGCCGCACGCCCGCGCAACGCGGCGATCGGTGGTGTGGTGTGTCAGTCTGACACACCGCTACACCGATCTCGGTAAAAAGCCTTTGGCGGAGGCTCTTTACCACGTGATCAGCTGTGTCCAATCACGGCCGATCACAATGAAAACAGGAAGAGCCGTTGATCATCTTTTCCTCACTCATGTGACAGACCCGAGTAGAGGAGAGCCGATCGGCGGCTCTCCTGACGGGGGGGGGGGGGGGGGGTCTGCGTTGATTGTTTATCAGCACAGCCCCCCCACAGATGCCCACACTGGACCACCAGGGAAACCCCCAGGACCACCAGGGAAGCCCCCAACATGTGGATGGTCAGGTACATCCCCATGGCCATCCACATATACAAAAATATGCCAAATATATGCCAATCAGTGCCCACAAATGGGCACTGACTGGCAACATTATGCAGATCAGACAAGTGATGCCCAGCAATGCCACCCATCAGTGTCCATCAGTGCCCACCTATCAGTAACCATCAGTACCACCCATAAGTACCCATCATTGCCACCTATGAGTGCCCATCAGTGCCGCATACCAGTGCAACCTATCTGAGAGATGACACAATCATGTACATTTTTTTTTTCTTTTTTTGGAGTGTGGGAACACATGTCAGTTTATGGCGGCAACCAAGCATTATACACACACACAGATATATTTCTTTTCTCATATAGGAGACATTTTTATTATTTGTATTTTTTTTGGATATGACATTTTACACCTGAGCAGTGCGGTCATTTTACTGCAGTAAATCCTGGTGCCTGCGCATTTTCTTGGCTGTGTTCACAACTTCCAGCCCCCCTGCTGCAGCCTCTCGCCTTGTGATTGGCTTGTACTGCCATTTACTACCTTGTGATTGGCTTGTGCTGCCATTTACTACCTTGTGATTGGCTTGTGCTGCCATTTACTACCTTGTGATTGGCTTGTGCTGCCATTTACTACCTTGTGATTGGCTTGTACTGCCATTTACTACCTTGTGATTGGCTTGTACTGGGACAAGCGCACGCAGGATGGGAGGTCTATGCATGCTTGTTCCAGGGCAGGGAGTGAGAAGAGAAAACCCCACATTCAGACGGTCCGACAGAAGTGCGGTGAATGAGACATCGCAGGGATAAGCGCGCACTGACAGCGTCCCTCTCGGGGGAGGGGAGGGGGAAGACGTATATTCCTCCTAATTGATGGAGAAGGACTATAATGTACTCAGCACTAATCACATTGTCCATAAAAAAATCTCTGAGGAACACTAATTCTACCGCCATCCATGTGGGCGGAAGGATTTCCCGGCATTGTGTGGGGGAGGGGGGGGGGGGTCCCAGAGACCACGTAACCCCCAAAATTCAAACATGGCAGAAATTTTAGGGCCAATTGTTTAAAAATGGTAAATTGGGCATTTTTATTTTTTTTAAAGAGTAATAAATGTTGACAGTCTGACAAAGATACAAGCAATATAAAAACATACAATAGATCAATACAGATCAATAATTCAGCCTCTACAGACAATGGTGGAGGAGAGAGAGGAAACCTGAAAATGACATGAAGGACAAAAAACTAAAATATGCAGATTTTACAAATCCCACCAAATGGACCCCCAACCCCCGCTAAAAACGCCCCACGTCACAGCACAGCAGAGATGACGACCGTTCAGGTTTTACCACATTTCTGTAACATTTCCTAAACAAAACAAACAAAAAAAACACTTATAATCTGCAAAGGATTGTTTTATTAAATGCAAAGAAAGAAAAATTGCATCCAGTTCCAGGCATCACCAGTAGGTGGCAGACTTGAGTAATGTGTCAGTGGTACCCAGAGGGGAATCACATAATTATTCAGGAAGGCCAAAAGACCACCGAGAACAGTGCGGGGGCCAATCAGATTCCACTTGGGGTGCACAGGGTTACTAAAAATGGAATCGTTCGTCTTCAGACCGATTTTATTTATTACTTAACTTAGCTTTTTGCATTCATTTTTATATTACAATTCTGCACTACTGTATAGAGAACATTCCCCTCAATCTCTACACATTTATATAGCTCTGACATATACCGCAGCGCTGTACAGAGAACACTGAGCCAGTCACATCAGTCTCTGTACCAGAGGAACTTACACTCCAATGTCCCCCCACAGTCACACACTATTATACATTTATATAGCTCTGACATATACCGCAGAGCTGTACAGAAATCACAGAGAAGGTCACATCAGTCTCTGTACCAGAGGAGCTTACACTCTAATGCCCCCCCTCAGTCGCACACTATTATTATACATTTATATAGCTCTGACATATACCGCAGTGCTATACAGAGAACACTGAGCCAGTCACATCAGTGTCTGTACCAGAGGAGCTTCTCCACCAGGTGGTGCTGTTCTGCAGGGTGCTGTTGGCTCACTCTGTTGTGATCTCAGCTGAGAGAAGTAGCAAAGCCTGGGGCCTCTCATGCAGGCTTTTCCCAGGCAAGCATGGACCATATTGGGGAAGATGAAGGTGGAGGTTCTCCAGAGGCACTGAGGCCTACTCCATGTGCTCAAGCTGCAATGGATCCTGGGCCTGTCCCTATGCAAGAGAAGTCCTTACCAGTCCTCCAAGAGAGAGTGAACATACTTCGCCGCATTGTTAAAGAGGAACAGAAACTTTCTGTCATGACAGAAGATCTCAGGAAAAATAAATCTCTGCAAATTAAGTCTGGAAACAGTAAGAGGGAAGTCTCCAAGCTAAAGTCTCTGGAGGAGGCATTGAAAAAGCAGGAGAAGTTTGTTGCTTCTCTTAAGGAGATCAGCGGTGTGTTAAGAGAAAAGTGTGAGAATGAGGAGAGATGCCTACAGATGAAGGAGAGTGCCTGTGCCAGTACCAGCCAGAGGGTGGATGCCGCAGTAATGGCGACAGTATGGATGGGGGGTAAGGAAGTGGCTTCACATGGTGGCCCCCGTACTACCCCTGTCTCAGGATCTGTTGCACCCGAGTCAGTATCTGCCCCCCTCTCTCTCCAGCAGCCTGGGTCATCTCAGGAGGAGGTTGAGGAAAATGGCGGATTGCTGCAGACCATTATAGAAATGGAACTCCCCTTGAGTGGCACCGACTTATCAGATGAAGATCATGGGAATGCAGGCATGTATCCAGACAGAGAAGTTTCTGCTGGCTGTGAGGAGTCCCACATGGACATTAACAGTGCAGAGCAGGAATGTCGCATGAACACTGAAAATGCAGAGCAGGAATGTCGCATGACAAACCAGATTTTAGAGGTTCCTATGCAGCCAGTTAATGTGTCGTCTGTCCCATTTATGAACTATGCTAAGGCTGTGTCGGGACAAAGTTATACTGCTGCTTTTGGTGGAAGGGAGCCAGTTGTGCGATTTTCACCTAATGCACCTTCTTCCATTAAACGAAGGAATGTGGTACAGCTCAGGTGGGAAGGAGGAGGTATTCCACCAATCAGGAGGGTGGTTGTGGATAGGATCCTAGCCATGGGATTTAAGGCGGAGGATATTTATGCTCTTATCAGTCCGGCAGATTCCTATGAATATGATTTATTATTTGTGCGTCCAGAATCGCTGGATCTGTTTTGGGAGCGGTTTGAGCATGTATATAGGGGCCAGCTAGACTGGAAGGGGCTTGTCCCCAAAGTTGTCTCACGTCAGCGCTTGATTAAGAATTTGACTATCCTGACAAGGCATGAGTCTATACCCCCCGAGGATTTATGGGTCTGGTTGAGGTTTGGTGAAATGTTGTGTCCCCTAAAAAACACTGAGGATGATAGAGGAATCTGGACGGGTGGGTGGTCAGTGTCAATGAGGTTGAGTGTGTGTGGGAATGTGGTCCAGCATTTGCCCTCCTCTGCCTTTATTGGTAGAGATAGGATTACTGTCTTCTACCCTGGTCAACCTAAGCTGTGCCATAAATGTGTTGTCAAGGAGACATTTCTCCTCTAAATGTCCAGAACAGAAGTGTTCTTTGTGCCAGGAACTGGGGCATCTGGCGAGGGACTGTAACCTATGTGATAAGGTTGGTCATCCTTATAGCCGGTGCCCTGAGGCTTTGCACAATAAGCCAGAGTTAGTGGAGGAATTCTTCCATCTGGATAGAGAAGAGTCTGGGTTGGCGGAGGTTGTACCAGGAGATCCTAGTGTCTCTGTCCCGTCAGAATCTGTCTGTGAAGCCATCTGTGGTATCAGTGTCCCCCCAGTCTGTGGTATCAGTGTCCCCCTAGTCTGTGGTTCCCCAGTCAGTGTCAGAAAGTGTGGTTGTCAAGTCTGTGTCTGCACCTATTGTTTTTGTTTAGTTGTTTATTTTTGTTTAAATATGTTTTTATTAATGAACTGTATGTTTGTATGATTTTTTTTTAATAAACAAAAATGTACACGCTAATGTCTCCCCCCAGTCACACACTATTATTATTATACATTTATATAGCTCTGACATATACCGCAGTGCTGTACAGAGAAGACTAAGCCAGTGAACAGTTACAGATGGGGTACAATCGCTCAGTCGCGCATTCGCCCCCATGTGTGGGACATCTGCCCGACAGGAGAGATGCCATTGTAATCTGGATCTGGAATGTTGGACAGACATCAATGACAGTCGATAAATCCGGAGCCGTGATCTCAGCAGGAGGAGTCCTGTACTGCACATGTGAGCGCACATCACAGGAGAGTCCAGGTGGAGGACAGACGGATCCGGGGGGGGGGACTCCGCATTCTCCAAACATCATCATCACTGAGGTGTTTCTTCTGCTACACTAAAAAGGGCGGGGCTTGTCTACAGTGAAGGATGGCCTGAAAAACCTGACTGTTCCAGGAACCTCTGTTAATGGTCGGAGGTCTGGGATTGGATTCAGGAGAAGCGATCTCAGGGACGCCAGGACTCCTCCGCTCACAATAAGAGCGTTCTGCCCCGGGTGGCACACCGCCGGTCACCATAAACACACTGAGGAATTTATTTCTCCATAAAGATGAGGAGAACGTGAAATCAAACGGTCCAACCCGGCCGCTGCCCCCCAATCAGATCCCAGTATATCGGCTGCAATCTGAGATCTGGAATGTCACCATTCAAGCTTCAATCACAAGAAATCGCAGATGTTCGGATTAATCACATGACGGCTTAAAGGGGGATTCCACCGCCGCTCTCAAATCACCTACAGTTCCCAGTCATGAACATTAAAGGGTTATTCCACCCAAAACGAACTTCAATATGCTTCAAACGTCAGGGATATCCACAGTGTTCATTTCATTTACCTTATCTGAAATCTCTTATCCACTGCAGCCAGAATCCAGAGCGCACCTCACAGGGTCAGGGGTTTCCAAACTTTCTAAGGAATCGGGCCCCACCGGCGGCGGCAGTGGCAGGAATCGGGCCCCACCGGCGGCGGCAGTGGCAGGAATCGGGCCCCACCGGCGGCGGCAGTGGCAGGAATCGGGCCCCACCGGCGGCGGCAGTGGCAGGAATCGGGCCCCACCGGCGGCGGCAGTGGCAGGAATCGGGCCCCACCGGCGGCGGCAGTGGCAGGAATCGGGCCCCACCGGCGGCGGCAGGAATCGGGCCCCACCGGCGGCGGCAGTGGCAGGAATCGGGCCCCACCGGCGGCGGCAGTGGCAGGAATCGGGCCCCACCGGCGGTGGCAGGAATCGGGCCCCACCGGCAGTGGCAGGAATCGGGCCCCACCGGCAGTGGCAGGAATCGGGCCCCACCGGCAGTGGCAGGAATCGGGCCCCACCGGCAGTGGCAGGAATCGGGCCCCACCGGCGGCGGCAGTGGCAGGAATCGGGCCCCACCGGCGGCGGCAGTGGCAGGAATCGGGCCCCACCGGCAGTGGCAGGAATCGGGCCCCACCGGCAGTGGCAGGAATCGGGCCCCACCGGCAGTGGCAGGAATCGGGCCCCACCGGCAGTGGCAGGAATCGGGCCCCACCGGCAGTGGCAGGAATCGGGCCCCACCGGCGGCGGCAGTGGCAGGAATCGGGCCCCACCGGCGGCGGCAGTGGCAGGAATCGGGCCCCACCGGCGGCGGCAGTGGCAGGAATCGGGCCCCACCGGCGGCGGCAGTGGCAGGAATCGGGCCCCACCGGCGGCGGCAGTGGCAGGAATCGGGCCCCACCGGCGGCGGCAGTGGCAGGAATCGGGCCCCACCGTTGGCGGCAGTGGCAGGAATCGGGCCCCACCGTTGGCGGCAGTGGCAGGAATCGGGCCCCATCGTTGGGGGCAGTGGCAGGAATCGGGCCCCATCGTCGACGGCAGTGGCAGGAATTAGGCTCCAAGGACAGGATAAAGGCAGACCACCAGAGGGTTTCATTACAGACAACGTGACCCCCATGTTGCCTACAACTTATTGTAGACCTTACAACATACTATTTCATAATTAGGTGCAGGATGCTCCGTAATGTGTCAGTGTAACATTTCCTGGTATTTTACCGATCACAGTACACCCAACAATGCCTTCATCTGCTATTTTTTCTCCAGAAGGACAGCACAAACTTTGTTCAGGCATCATCCAGGGTCACCATCTACTTCCAGGACTGAGATGCCGGCACAGAGAAGACACAATCATGGAAATCCTGGTGCCTGTGCAATTCTTCAAAAATCCTGACAGATCTTATGACCTGCTACAGTTACAATGTATACTCTGATAACAACGGAGGCGGGGGGACTGAGGAAATGCTTCCTCCTGCCTGCAGCAAACTGATATCATCTCAGTCTAGGCAAAGTCACTGCCTGGGGCACGAGGACGGCTTTTCAAAAATACGGTGGTGCTTTTCTGAACGATTACCCTGCTGCTGTAAATGGTGACCTATTCAGGAATATTTTGTGAACACGACAGGTCCACTTTAAAGTGACAAAACCACTCAGTACAATGCATAGAAGATTACCTTGTCATTAATGTCGTCTTCTTCCGGTCCTCTGGGGGGAGGGGTCACTCCTGTAACAAAAGCAGGAAATATAATTTATAAACTATATACAAAAATCAGAGCGACACGATACAACTAGATACAAACTAAGTGCGACATGATACAACTAGATACAAACTAAGTGCGACACGATACAACTAGATACAAACTAAGTGCGACATGATACAACTAGATACAAACTAAGTGCGACACAATACAACTAGATACAAAAATGAGAGCAACATGATACAACTAGATACAAACTAAGTGCGACATGATACAACTAGATACAAACTAAGTGCGACACAATACAACTAGATACAAAAATGAGAGCAACATGATACAACTAGATACAAAAATCAGAGCAACACGATACAACTAGATACAAAAATCAGAGCAACACGATACAACTAGATACAAAAATCAGAGCAACACGATACAACTAGATACAAAAATCAGAGCAACACGATACAACTAGATACAAAAATCAGAGCAACACGATACAACTAGATACAAAAATCAGAGCAACACGATACAACTAGATACAAATTCAGAGCAACACGATACAACTAGATACAAAAATCAGAGCAACACGATACAACTAGATACAAAATCAGAGCAACACGATACAACTAGATACAAAATCAGAGCAACACGATACAACTAGATACAAAAATCAGAGCAACACGCTACAACTAGATACAAAAATCAGAGCAACACGATACAACTAGATACAAAATCAGAGCAACACAATACAACTAGATACAAATTCAGAGCAACACGATACAACTAGATACAAAATCAGAGCGACACGATACAACTAGATACAAAATAAGTGCGACACGATACAACTAGATACAAAATCAGTGCAACACGATACAACTAGATACAAATATCAGAACAACACGATACAACTAGATACAAATTCAGAGCAACACGATACAACTAGATACAAAATAAGTGCGACACAATACAACTAGATACAAAATCAGTGCGACACGATACAACTAGATACAAAATCAGTGCGACACGATACAACTAGATACAAATATCAGAGCAACACGATACAACTAGATACAAAATCAGTGCGATGTGATCCAACTAGATATTAAATCAGTGCGATGTGATACCATGTGATAACACAGAATCTGCAGAAACTTGTAAATCTATTCGGAATCTCGCAGAGACTTTTTTTACATAATGCAGTCTAAGTAAATTGCGCACTGTATGTACTGCAGCCATGAATGACACGCAGCAGAGTGAAGGCTTTCCCGGAGTAGTAGTCGCCCCCACAGTTCTCTGAGAAACGATGTCAAGAAAAAGAAGAGTGTTTGGCGTTCTCGCCTGGAGTCCAAGCATTAATCCGTTCTTTACATCAGGTAGAGGTAATTGAATGAATCCCCCCCCCCCCCCCCGGACCCCAAATAACACCTGCACAACCCAACGCCGATGCCAAAACCTTTTACACCTTCAGAAGAGTAATTACACGGTATCAGCGACGGCGGACTGATGGACAACTTGCACACCGGGACAGCTGCACCGCAACAAAAGACGCTGACCCCCCCCTCCCCCACAATCCATTACACCTGACAGAACTCAACCCAAATCTTTAATTACACCTTACGCCAATTCTCAGATATCCTACGTGCGTCTATTATCCTGCCGACAATGAGAACCCTGAGGAGATCAAGCACTCTGATAGATAGGAGTTAAAGGAAAATATTAGATGTTTTACCCAAGACTGACTCACCAAAAAAAAAAGTAATGCGGCAAACGCGATACTGAACTCCGTTATGAGGTTGGGGTGCACAGGAAAGGATTTGTGGTCCACAGGGACATGGCTTCCAGTTAGCCAGGGTAAATGTAGACACCTGATGACATACATGCACAGCAGAGATGCATTTTCAGAGATGAGCCAGCAGGTGGAGTGTTAGGCTCCTTTTAACATTTCCCAGGCCCGCGCTTTGCTACATTGTTGTAAATACCTAAACAAAGCTCGATAGTGAAAACTTATATACACAAGTGAAGATCTCACACAAAGCAGAAACCAAATGGTTGGAAAAAAAAAAAAAACAACCTTTATTCAAAATTTTCCTCATACCAACACTCGTGTACCATTTCAGATTCTGAGCAGATGCCCCATCAAAGTTTATCATTTTACTCCAAGTATAAAAGACTTGTTATTGATGGATGGTGTCCAGATGAACCTTCAGCTGGCTTCTTGTAACTCCTGAGAACCCCACCACTCCAGCGCTTGAGTTCCCAGCTCCGCCCACCCTCCTGAGAAGCTCCATTTTTCGAACCACTGGAGTCTCAATTTAGGCTGCATTAAAAAAAAAAAAAAAAAAAAAAAAAAGATGGCGGCAGCTGGATACAATTCTCCAGCACAGCGTTGGGTGAATAGAACATTCACCCAACGCTATGCTGGAGAATTGTCCCCAGCTGCCGCCATCTTTTTTTTTTTAATGCAGCCTAAATTGAGACTCCAGTGGTTCGAAATAGAGCTGCTCAGGAGGGTAGGCGGAGCTGGGAACCCAAGCGCTGGAGTGGCGGGGTCCTCAGGAACATGTGACATCGAAGGATGTGCTGGCGAGGTTGTGAACGCTCTCTGCACGTTTCCCGGCACGGAGATCCAACTTTCTCCATCAGCGCCATTTATCTCATAGCGATTCATAAATCTCCTCGCTCATGTCAGGCGTAAGTGCTCATTATCACTTTAACCCGACTGTAAAAACTGAACATCAATACAAGCGCCCCGCGTCACGCTCCCTCCATGTTCCCATCATTTATTTACAGGAAGATTTCCTGGCCTGGCAGAAATGTCAACAGGCACATGTTAAATGACTGCCTTTAATTATTGAACACCTCTCCGCCGCTCACTGCTACTTCAACAGGAGAGGGAAAATCTATCAAATATTTCCAGGTTTTACCTTTATTTTATCGGCTCGTTAACCATGAGCACCGAGATGCCGGGGTGGGGGGGTGGGGACGACACTCAACCACCACTCAGAAAAACATTTTTGCTGACGGCTTATACCTTTAACATTATCAGTTCAAACGGATAATCACTCAAAACAGACGTAGTGAAAACTGTCATGTGATCGCTAGTGAAAGCAGCAAGTGTTTGGAGGTCATGTGATCACTCTGAGCCAATGCAGAGGAACCTGGCAGCATGATGACCTCATGAAATCGCTAGACATGTGCAATTCGTTTCGTTCCGAATTCGTTTAACAAATTTTGACAAATTCGTTAATTCGGAAGTATCCAAATTGTGTCAAATGCCTTTGCAAAATCCAGATACACCACGTCTATGGCCCTTCCTTCATAGAAGGTTAATAGATTTGTTTGGCAAGAACGATTTTTCAATCCATGCTAATTACTGCTAATGATACCGTTCTCATTACTAAAATCTTGTATATAGTCCCTCATCATCCCCTCCAAGAGTTTACATACTATTGATGTTAGGCTAACTGCTCTGTAGTTCCTAGGGATATATTTTGGTCCTTTTTTAAACATTGGTGCTACAATGGCTTTTTTCCAATCAGCTTTTTTCCAATCATGTGATCACCCTGAGCCAATGCAAAGAGAACTGGCAGTGTGATGAAGTCATGTGACATGCAGGGGGTCAGACACAATATCTGGCTTCTGTGTTCTTCACCTCTTGCAGCCCTCTTTCCCATAAGGCAAGCAGGCCTACCGGCACTCGGTGGCCCCCAGGACATACAATGCTACAGTGCCTGGCTACCACACAAAGGCATGCATGAATTGAGCACAGCAAACAGGTACTTGCGGTTGGCAGACAGGCAGGAGGGTTCAAGGACATCGTTAAAACTGGCAGTGTGTCCTAGCCCAGAACCCATGTTATAACGTCACGTGATCGCCAACGGCGAATGCAGTGAAAGCAGCAAGTGTTCGGAGGTCATATGATCACTCTGAGCCAATGCGGCGGAAATGGGCAGCATGATGGCCTCATCACTAAGACAATGCACTGAAAGTCAGTAAGGTTATGAAGTCATGTGATCACTTAGCGATACTGTAGTGAAAACTGAAGTGTGAAGTAGTCATGTGATTACATAGAGACAATTTGGAGGAAACTGGCAATATAGGGATCTCACTCAGAGAATGTTCCTAAAGCAGGCAGTATGACAAGGTCATGTGATCATCACTAATTACTACTGTAGTGAAGACTGGAAGCACAAAAAAAAAAAAGCCATGTGATCACCGAGCCAATGCAGAGAAAACTGGCAGTGTTTTGAGGTCATGTGAAGGGGCGCGCCCCCCCCCCCATAACCAGATGCATAGATTTCTACAAGCTTTTTAGTTTTTGAAGCACATGATTAGAGCCTGAGGCTCCAATTGGCATCACAAAAAGGTTGGGCTCGGGGCTCAGTGAGACCCACCCACTTGTGACATTAGGGAATCAATATTCGCTACAGTCTTCTGGCTTCTCCTCCCGGCCAATCAGCACAGGAAGCGGGTCTGTATTGGCCAGGAGGAGAAGCCGCCCGCGAGACCTGGATGGGGTAAGAGCGGACCTGCCGGGGATGGACTTGTGTTTTTTTTTTTTAACCTCACCAACTATGTAACTATGCAGTCAAAGCCGCAAGTGTTTGAGGTCATGTGAGCTCAATACAGAGAAAACTGGCAATGCGATGACATCATAACGAACTGATCGCAAGCAGCGATCGGGAGGTCATGTGATCACTTGGAGGCAATGCAGAGAAAACTGGCAATGCAATGACATCATAATGAACTGATCGCAGGCAGCGGTCGGGAGGTCATGTGATCACTTGGAGCCAATGCAGAGATAACTGGCAATGCGATGACATCATAATGAACTGATCACAGGCAGCGGTCGGGAGGTCATGTGATCACTTGGAGCCAATGCAGAGATAACTGGCAATGCGATGACATCATAATGAACTGATCACAGACGGAAGGTCATGTGATCACTCATCGCTGAGGTAGTGAAAACTGGAAGCTGAGCCGATGCATCGGATGCTGGCAGCATGATGTAGTCATGTGACTCCTCAAAGTCAATGGACTAACCATTGACAACCAAGATGTGGTCATGTGATCATGCAGCACCAATGTAGTGTGAACTGATAGTGCATGTGACCCCTGGGAGCCATTGCAGAGGAAACCAGCAGTATGATGGGGGTCATGTGATCACTATTGTAGTGAAAACCTGAAACTATGATCACCCTAAGCCAATGCAATTCATGACGGGGCCATGTGATCATTCAGCACCAATAGAAAACTGAAAATGTAAAGCAGTCATGTGATTGGCAGAGGGGAACAGTAGACCACAGTCACCAATAATCAGGAAGCAGCACCCGCGTTTGGAATGAACACAGTCTGGCTACCCCCATTTATTTATAAGGTTACAATCTAGACAGAGACAAAGTTGAAAAAAAACAAAAAACTGATCCTAGTATCTGATTGGATCACATCACCGTCTAAATCTAAAATAATAAACTTCACGCCGCTCGTAGATTCCCTCCCCCCCCCCCCCCCCCCCCCCCGAGTCCTCTCCTCGCCCGTCACGGAGAAAACAAATCCTCGCCGAGACCTCAGGGCGGATTTAAAGGGTAAAAATAAAAATAGTCAACAATCAATAAGCGCGCGGAGCTGAGCGCGGTCTCCGGTAAATAAATGACTCCATGTGGAGAGAGAGGAACTGCGGCACGCACGCGGCTGCCGGTGACCTGCGATCACATTTAATGCTGAGCGGCCATAATAATGAAGCGATCGATCTTCCTCCGCAGCCTTCAGAGACATTTATTATTAACACGCCCGATGAAATAAGAGCGCCGAACGCCAGGAACTACTTCTCACAACACTCCGCTACGCCGACCGCCATAGTCTGATACAGGACCAGGAGGGACATCGCTACCATTATCTCCATCACTACCGAAGACCAATTCTAATATATCCATCACACCACACGGGAGAGAAGTGGTACTGTGCAGAGTCCATACATACAGAATAAGAACAGATACTGAGAATTACACCCAACATACAGGACAAGAGAAGTAGTACTGTGCAGAGTCCATACATACAGAATAAGAACAGATACCGAGAATTACACCCGACATACAGGACAAGAGAAGTAGTACTGTGCAGAGTCCATACATACAGAATAAGAACAGATACCGAGAATTACACCCGACATACAGGACAAGAGAAGTGGTACTGTGCAGAGTCCATACATACAGAATAAGAACAGATACCGAGAATTACACCCGACATACAGGACAAGAGAAGTAGTACTGTGCAGAGTCCATACATACAGAATAAGAACAGATACCGAGAATTACACCCGACATACAGGACAAGAGAAGTGGTACTGTGCAGAGTCCATACATACAGAATAAGAACAGATACTGAGAATTACACCCAACATACAGGACAAGAGAAGTAGTACTGTGCAGAGTCCATACATACAGAATAAGAACAGATACCGAGAATTACACCCGACATACAGGACAAGAGAAGTAGTACTGTGCAGAGTCCATACATACAGAATAAGAACAGATACCGAGAATTACACCCGACATACAGGACAAGAGAAGTAGTACTGTGCAGAGTCCATACATACAGAATAAGAACAGATACCGAGAATTACACCCGACATACAGGACAAGAGAAGTAGTACTGTGCAGAGTCCAAACATACAGAATAAGAACAGATACTGAGAATTACACCCGACATACAGGACAAGAGAAGTAGTACTGTGCAGAGTCCATACATACAGAATAAGAACAGATACCGAGAATTACACCCGACATACAGGACAAGAGAAGTAGTACTGTGCAGAGTCCATACATACAGAATAAGAACAGATACCGAGAATTACACCCGACATACAGGACAAGAGAAGTAGTACTGTGCAGAGGGTGTGGCTGCTTGTGGAGCAGCTGAAGTCTGTGTGGTGCTGAGCTCCTCTGATGTCTGGTACAAGCCCAGGGTTGGGATCTCTCTCAGGAGAGTCCCAGGCTTTCCGGCCTACACAAGGACTGTCAGGTGAAGCTGTGGTTGGTGGTGAAGCCGAAGGACAGAGCTCTGGGAATGGGAAGCAATCTGCAGAGACTGTAAGTAGACGTGGAAATGTTTGTATGAAAAGTACCGATAATACTGAGAAGAGGAAGTCTGGAGATGTTATTCAGCAAAAGAGTTCTCAGTCCAGCCAGCCATTGCAGGCCCAGCAAGCCCAGCACAGTGCAGCTCAGTCTGTTCAGAGACATGTTATCACTGGAAGTCCAACTCAAAGAACCCCTCAGAGTGGGGCTCATTCAGTCCAGCAACATGACACCCAGTACAGTCCAAGTTCTGGAAGCGTGATCCAATCCAGCCAACCATTGCAGGCCCAGCACAGTGCAGCTCAGTCTGTTCAGAGACATGTTATTATAGCTCAGCACAGTCCAGACTCTGGAAGTGCAACTCAATGCAGCCAGTCATTACAGTCAATGCAAACCCCGCAGAGGGGGGCTAATTCAGTTCAGCAACTTACTAATACCACCCAGTACAGTCCAAGTTCTGGAAGCGTGATCCAATCCAGCCAGCCATTGCAAGCCCAGCACAGTGCAGCTCAGTCTACTCAGAGACATGTTATTATCGCTCAGCACAGTCCAAACTCTGAAAGTACAACTCAAAGAACCCCGCAGAGTGGGGCTCATTCAGTCCAGCAACTTACTAATACCACTCAGTACAGTCCAAGTTCTGGAAGCGTGATCCAATCCAGTCAGCCATTACAACCACAGCAAGCTCAGCAGAGTGGAGCAGAGACATCGGTTTCTCCCAGTACTCCTCGCAAATACACCAGAACTTCCTTAGAACAGAAAACCATTAAAGAGAACTTACAACAGTGTGTAATGGTGGGCAGCAGCCAGGGACGTTCATCGCGCTCTAAGCTGCAGCAGAATAAAGAGGAGGGTGGTAAAAATTTTCCACAATCCGCCCCAGTGAAACCATCTACACCCAGCAGAGGCCCTCAGACCAGCACTGGTAATGGGAAGGTGGATCAGGATTTCAAGCGTCCTGCAGCCGCGAAGCAGAAAGTGTTAAAGTCTGAACCTGCGCTGCACCTGGCTGACAAGATTCCTTTCCTTGTAAAAAGAATGGAGTCCCTGAGAAAAGCCAAGACTAAGATCCAGAAGCAGATTGAATGTGTTTATAGACTTAAAGCTGCCAACCCCAAGAAGGAATTTTTATATGACAGCAAACTGAACTCCCTGGGCATTGAACTGGCCGGTGTGTCAAAGGACATTGATGCTGTTCTGGAAGAACTGGGACCAGTGGCGGAGGTGTACCACAATCGTGATCGATTTGAGGCGGGATTGAGTGGAAGGATTGAGTCTTCTACAGAGTCAGACTCTGGGGAACCAGTCCAACGCATGCAGCCACCACATGTGTCTCCTGAAGGGAAGACTGTGCAGCCTCTGGAGGACAGTGAGGTTGGAGAAGATCCTCCTGCTGAACTTCCAGCTCTGGAGGGTAGTGGGAACATCAGTATAACCCAGCAGACATTCACAGTACAGGAGACTCAGAGGAGTGACATGGTGGACTCCCAGCACATGGATTGTGACAACAGTGCTGCTGCCACTAGTACTCCTGGTGGGAGCCATGCTGGGGGGACTGGTGCTCATGGTGGGAGCCATGCTGGGGGGACTGGTGTTCATGGTGGGAGTAACACTGGGGTAACTAGTAATGATGCTGCTAGTAATGATGATATGAGGTGCAGTGATGATGTCACTAATATTGATGTGGTGAATAATTCTGATGTTATCAATGCTGGTATATCTGAATGGGGTCATCAGCAGTCTGAGGGCTCTGAGAATGTAGCGATGGAGGAGTCAGTTCAGAATAACTCTCAGGATTTCCCCCCTTTGGTGGATCCACCACCTGCTCCGCAAGGGAATGCTGGTCCATCTGGTCATGTCCCTCCTCGGAATGCCTGGAGCCGTGGGGCCCCTTCTTTTTCCACCAGTAACAGTTCTACTGGTCAGGCCTTTAAGAGAAGGAATGTGGTCAGATTGAAGCATAGGGGTTCCAGAGAGGAGCTCCCTGATCGAAGGTTTGTAGTAAGGGAGTTGCTGTGTCATCAGATGGGGTTTGCTCCTGCAGACATACTGGCAGTCATCAATCTCCCTGACAGACAAGGTTATGATGTCAGCTTTAAGCTCATGTCTGACTTAGACAGGTTCTGGGCCAGTTTCAGTGGTTTGCGGGACAAAGAGGGTTGGAGGAATTTCATCTTTATTCCCATCTCCAAACCTGACACAGCAAATGTTACCATCATGTTCTGGAATGAGTCTGTGCCCCCCCAGGATGTTGTCATCTGGCTTAGAAGACATTGTGAAATGGTTTCTGAGTTGACAAAAACTAAAGACAGTGATGGGATCTGGACGGGTGGTTGGAGGGTTCTTGTTAAGTTGAGGCAAAGTAACAATGTTACTCATCACCTACCAAACTCTTTTTTCATTGGGCGGGAGAGAGGAGTTTGCTTCTATGCAGGTCAGCCCAGGTTATGTTATAAATGTGGTAAATCCGGCCATGTGGCGAATGTTTGTACGATCCTGAAGTGTAATCTTTGTGGGGAGGTTGGCCATATCAGTTCTACCTGTGAGAAGGTTAAGTGCAATCTATGTGGTGGGCTTGGCCATTTCCATAGGGATTGCCCGGAGGCCTTCCATAATAAGGATGGGGAATCTGCAGACAATGAATTGTTGGCTGCAGCAGAACAACTAGAGGAGGAAGCTTTAATGAATGGGGCTGTACTGACTAGGGAGGAGGTGGTCCCGGAGGTCCAGGAGACTACTCCCGGGCGGACGGACAGTGTTCAGCAGGCTGAGGAGCAGCCGGCCCCACATTCCTCTTCTGTTCCAGTTCCTGTCTCTATGAGGATCAGTGGTCAGAAGAGGAGGAATAAAAAAGATAAGTCTACCCGTAAACCCGAAAGTGACTGGATATTAGTGCAGAAGTCATCTAAAAAAGTGAAAGGGGCACCAGAAGTGGGTACGGCACTTTCCACCAATAGGTATGAAGCCTTATTAGATTCGGATGCTGACTTCTATTCTCTGGAGGACCAGGAACTGGAGCAGGAATTAAAAAGGGTGGAAAAGGAGTATGTGATTGGCTCAGAGGATGACCCGCCTACTAAAAGGCGTCCGCCCCCTGATCCTGGATCCGCAGAATCTGATATGGAAACTGGTAGTCAGCAGAGTGACTCCGATTCTGACTTATAATGAAATGTTGGAGAAGTATAGATTTATGGAAAGGAGTCTTATTGTCACATTTATTACTATTGATGCCCTTTAGCTGCTAAGTTTTTGACGTAAACAACATGTCAGTAATTGTTGTATTTCTGTTATTTTCAGTCAGTTAGTTTGTTATTATTATGTATCTTGTTTGTTTTTTACAAATAAAAATCTCCAAACATACAGAATAAGAACAGATACTGAGAATTACACCCGACATACAGGACAAGAGAAGTAGTACTGTGCAGAGTTCATACATACAGAATAAGAACAGATACCGAGAATTACACCCAACATACAGGACAAGAGAAGTGGTACTGTGCAGAGTCCATACATACAGAATAAGAACAGATACTGAGAATTACAACCGACATACAGGACAGGAGAAGTAGTACTGTGCAGAGTCCAAACATACAGAATAAGAACAGATACTGAGAATTACACCCGACATACAGGACAAGAGAAGTAGTACTGTGCAGAGTCCATACATACAGAATAAGAACAGATACTGAGAATTACACCCGACATACAGGACAAGAGAAGTAGTACTGTGCAGAGTCCATACATACAGAATAAGAACAGATACCGAGAATTACACCCGACATACAGGACAGGAGAAGTAGTACTGTGCAGCGTCCATACATACAGAATAAGAACAGATACTGAGAATTACACCCGGGATACAGGACAAGAGAAGTGGTACTGTGCAGAGTCCATACATACAGAATAAGAACAGATACTGAGAATTACACCTGGGATACAGGACAAGAGAAGTGGTACTGTGCAGAGTCCATACATACAGAATAAGAACGGATACCGAGAATTACACCCGACATACAGGACAAGAGAAGTAGTACTGTGCAGAGTCCATACATACAGAATAAGAACAGATACCGAGAATTACACCCGACATACAGGACAAGAGAAGTGGTACTGTGCACAGTCCATACATACAGAATAAGAACAGATACTGAGAATTACAACCGACATACAGGACAGGAGAAGTAGTACTGTGCAGAGTCCAAACATACAGAATAAGAACAGATACTGAGAATTACACCCGACATACAGGACAAGAGAAGTAGTACTGTGCAGAGTCCATACATACAGAATAAGAACAGATACCGAGAATTACACCCGACATACAGGACAAGAGAAGTAGTACTGTGCAGAGTCCATACATACAGAATAAGAACAGATACCGAGAATTACACCCGACATACAGGACAAGAGAAGTGGTACTGTGCACAGTCCATACATACAGAATAAGAACAGATACTGAGAATTACAACCGACATACAGGACAGGAGAAGTAGTACTGTGCAGAGTCCATACATACAGAATAAGAACAGATACTGAGAATTACACCCGACATACAGGACAAGAGAAGTAGTACTGTGCAGAGTCCATACATACAGAATAAGAACAGATACTGAGAATTACACCCGACATACAGGACAAGAGAAGTGGTACTGTGCAGAGTCCATACATACAGAATAAGAACAGATACCGAGAATTACACCCGACATACAGGACAAGAGAAGTAGTACTGTGCAGAGTCCATACATACAGAATAAGAACAGATACCGAGAATTACACCCGACATACAGGACAAGAGAAGTGGTACTGTGCAGAGTCCATACATACAGAATAAGAACGGATACCGAGAATTACACCCGACATACAGGACAAGAGAAGTAGTACTGTGCAGAGTCCATACATACAGAATAAGAACAGATACCGAGAATTACACCCGACATACAGGACAAGAGAAGTAGTACTGTGCAGAGTCCATACATACAGAATAAGAACAGATACTGAGAATTACACCTGGGATACAGGACAAGAGAAGTAGTACTGTGCAGAGTCCATACATACAGAATGGGGTATACATATACAGGACATTGGATGCGGGGGTTGGTGGATTTTACCTCCAGCTCGGAGTGGTGCAGGAAATAAACTCATGGATAGAAATGGAGATTATTTCCACACCATAATGTGTTTCTTATCAGTATACATTACATGGTGCAGAACATTCCACAGATCTGCTCTGACCTCCGACATTCACTGATTTCATATACGGAGGAAGATCATGGGAAATAGACGTATACATTCCATTACCAAGTCTGAGTCCGAGTCTCCCTTCACAAGATATATATATATATATATATATATAGATTATACATACTCTACACAGGGAACTATGACTACATCTAATTCATGGGCACTTTGTGTCTTCAATAACTCAAAAAAAAAATTATATATAGATAGATAGAAAAAAGAAGTATGCATTGTATGTATGTAACGGGAAGTGCACATGAACTTTAATGGCATCCCAGTCTTTAGTCTGTAGGGTTCAATATTGAGTTGGCTCCGCCCTTTACAGCTATAACAGCTTCATCTCTTCTGGGAAGGCCGTCCACAAGGTATAGGAGGGTGTCTATGGGAATGTTTCACCATTCTTCCAGAAGAGCATTTGTGAAGTCAGGCACTGATGTTGGACGAGAAGGCCTGGCTCGCAGTCCGTAATTCATCCCAAAGGTGTTCTATGGGGTTGAGGTCAGGACTCTGTGCAGGCCAGTCAAGTTCCTCCACCCCAAACTCGCTCATCCATGTCTTTATGGACCTTGCTTTTTTTCATTTGGTGGAGGGGGGATTATGGTGTGGGGGTTGTTTTTCAGGGGTTGGACTTGGCTCCTTAGTTCCAGTTAAGGGAACTCTTAAAAGGGGTTGTAAAGGTTCTTTTTTTTTTTTTTTTTAAATAACAAACATGTCATACTTACCTCCTTTCTGCAAGGGTTTTGCACAGAGGGGCCCCAATCCTCCTCTTCTGGGGTCCCCGTGGTGCTCCTGGCTCCTCCTCTTCTCGAGTGCCCCCACAGAGACCCACGTTCCCTGGGGGCACTCGTTCGGGTGTGCTCCTGAGAACCTGCTGCTACGTCCATTGACAAACACAGCAGGACTTGGCCCCGCCCCCAGGCTCTCGCGTCACTTGGCTTTGATTGACAGCAGCTGGAGCCAATGCTCCTGATGCTATCGATCCAGCCAATGAGGACCCAAAACAGCGGCTGGAGCTGCTGTGCTCGTCCCCGTCGCTGGAACGATCGGATTCAGGTAAGTAAAAGGGGGGCTCGTGGGCTGCTGCACTACAAAAAGGTTTGCAACCTCAAGGATTTACAACCCCTTCAAGGCGTCAGCATACCAAGACATTTTGGACAATTTCATGCCCCCAACTTTGTGGGAACAGTTTGGGGATGACCCCTTCCTGTTCCAACATGACTGAGCACCAGTGCACAAAGCAAGGTCCATAAAGACATGGATGAGCGAGTTTGGGGTGGAAGAACTTGACTGTCCTGACCTCAACCAGATAGGACACCTTTAGGATGAGCTAGAGCAACTAGCTCATCCAACATCAGTGCCTGAGCTCACAAATGCACTTCTGGAAGAATGGTCAAACATTCCCATAGACACCCTCCTAAACCTTGTGGTCAGCCTTCCCAGAAGAGTGGGGAACGGGAGACACCCGAGTGGGGAACGGGAGGGGGACACCCGAGTGGGGAACGGGAGACACCCGAGTGGGGAACGGGAGACACCCGAGTGGGGGAACGGGAGACACCCGAGTGGGGAACGGGAGACACCCGAGTGGGGAACGGGAGACACCCCGAGTGGAGAACGGGAGACACCCGAGTGGGGAACGGGAGACACCCGAGTGGGGAACGGGAGACACCCGAGTGGGGAACGGGAGACACCCGAGTGGGGAACGGGAGACACCCGAGTGGGGAACGGGAGACACCCGAGTGGAGAACGGGAGACACCCGAGTGGAGAACGGGAGACACCCGAGTGGGGAACGGGAGACACCCGAGTGGGGAAACGGGAGACACCCGAGTGGGGAACGGGAGACACCCGAGTGGGGAACGGGAGACACCCGAGTGGGGAACGGGAGACACCCGAGTGGGGAACGGGAGACACCCGAGTGGGGAACGGGAGACACCCGAGTGGGGAACGGGAGACACCAGAGTGGGGAACGGGAGACACCAGAGTGGGGAACAGGAGACACCAGAGTGGGGAACAGGAGACACCAGAGTGGGGAACAGGAGACACCAGAGTGGGGAACAGGAGACACCAGAGTGGGGAACAGGAGACACCAGTGTGGGGAACAGGAGACACCAGAGTGGGGAACAGGAGACACCAGTGTGGGGAACAGGAGACACCAGTGTGGGGAACAGGAGACACCAGTGTGGGAACAGGAGACACCAGAGTGGGGAACAGGAGACACCAGTGTGGGGAACAGGAGACACCAGTGTGGGGAACAGGAGACACCAGTGTGGGGAACAGGAGACATCAGAGTGGGGAACAGGAGACATCAGAGTGGGGAACAGGAGACATCAGTATGGGGAACAGGAGACATCAGTGTGGGGAACAGGAGACACCAGTGTGGGGAACAGGAGACATCAGAGTGGGGAACAGGAGACACCAGAGTGGGGAACAGGAGACACCAGAGTGGGGAACAGGAGACACCAGAGTGGGGAACAGGAGACACCAGAGTGGGGAACAGGAGACACCAGAGTGAGGAACAGGAGGATTCAGAGTGGGGAACAGGAGGATTCAGAGTGGGGAACAGGAGACATCAGAGTGGGGAACAGGAGACACCAGAGTGGGGAACAGGAGACACCAGAGTGGGGAACAGGAGACACCAGAGTGGGGAACAGGAGACACCAGAGTGGGGAACAGGAGACACCAGAGTGGGGAACAGGAGACATCAGAGTGGGGAAGAGGAGACATCAGAGTGGGGAAGAGGAGACATCAGAGTGGGGAAGAGGAGACATCAGAGTGGGGAAGAGGAGACATCAGAGTGGGGAAGAGGAGACATCAGAGTGGGGAAGAGGAGACATCAGAGTGGGGGACAGGAGACATCAGAGTGGGGACAGGAGACATCAGAGTGGGGACAGGAGACATCAGAGTGGGGACAGGCTTCCCTCTATCTCCATGGCAATATATGTATTGATTGGTGATCGATCTAGCTATGAGCAATAGCAAACAAGTGATTATCATTGATTACAATATCAAATAATTCAACAAGTACAGTAATGATGTAAAATACTATCAGTATTGATCTATTAAAAATGATTGTTTCATTGATCTGTATTCTGATCGGTAGATACAGAAGAACAACAAGTCTGGAAATTGTTTTTTTTCCGTCGCCATGTTAATTCAATCTTTTTGGCCGCTATTAGCGACAATAAAAACAGAAAAAAAAAAAAACGATCACACTTTCTCCAAATGAAAACAAAAAAAAATTTAAAAAAATTTGAATTTCATCAGTTACAGCAATTAGTAATTCTCTGCAGAACGTAACGAGTTTTTAATACTTTTTTATTTTCCATTAACAGCAAAACGCGGCGAGAACATAAAGTGTAAGTGAAGGAAGAAAAAAGGGCGGAACGATGTGAGCGGGGGAGATCGGCGAGGAATTTCCTGATCCCTCTGATTACATTTTGTCTCGGCTTCCAAGTAAACAATTGAATGCGTTTAGCGGTGAATTGGGCCAGATTGTGCGTTCGGCATCGGCTCCCCCTCACCCAGACTCAGCCGGGTAAAAGAATGAAACTTGGCACCGAGACGGCTCAGATTGTGCCAAGACAGAAACATTTCTGAAAGCGTTCCACGGAGGTTCCTGCCAGGGGGAGATGGAACTGGCGATAGGGTGGGAATGCAGCTCCGGTTATTCGGGTGGGGGGATCACAACTCAGATACAGAGGCGTGCGTCGTACCCGTACACCATCACTGCCGCTTCTCAACTACAGAAAGTACAAAGGATTAAAGGGCACCTCCACCCAAAAGGGACATTCAGTTGTAAGCGGAGTATTGTGCTCCAAGTAACCGGATGGCTGCTCATCTTCAAATTAAATTTGTCCATCCACATTTGGGTGTTCCCACTCATCAGGTTACATTTTTCAGAACACAAAATGAAGCAAAAGTCAAGGAGGGATGGTGGGAACCCCTCATAATGGGCACAGCGGGTGTACAGACCCGGGAACTCAGCACAGGGATGGTGGGAACCCCTCATAATGGGCACAGCGGGTGTACAGACCCGGGAACTCAGCAC